>JAQZBX010013111.1:0-28520 GCA_029593785.1 Cabassous unicinctus | reverse complement strand
AGCCTTTGGGATTGGATACTTAGAACAGTGGGGGGAAGGGGGGGCAGTGGCTGGGAAATTATGGGTGTGAGGACCATATATCAAGTGTTACACCCATAACCACCCCCAAAGCTTTGGAGGTGGACTCGGGTTTTAAATTCCCTTTCATCTCAAGCAGTTGGTGATGCCTCAATAAGAAGTATCCGTTTTGAAGGGGTAAACAGAAATCAGAAAATGCAAAGAACATTATCTTGAAATTTTAATTGGGTTTGGCGATGACTATTAGAATAAGGCTGGATTTTTTTGTGGCATATTGAATCAGAACCTCAAAAAAGACATGCTCTTCATCTCAATCCGTAACCCAGTGGGTGTGAACCCATTTGTAAATAGGAACTTTTGTCAATGTTACTTCTGGTTAAAGTGTGACCCAACTCAATCAGGGTGGACCTTAATCTTTATCACTGGAGTCCTTTATAAGCAGAAGAAATTTTGGATGCAGTCTGGCAGAGACGGCAACACTGGTAGAAGCCAAAAGTCAGAGGAAAGCAGAAGAGGAGACCTAAGGAGAGAGAGATCACCACCTGACGGGAGGCAGAGGTGCAAGCCAGGGAACCCCAAGGATTGAGTCGAGCCGGCACCAGAGCCCTATAGAAAGCACTGCCTTGTTGATAGCTTGGTTTTGGACTTCTAGCATTCTAAATCGTGAGCCAATAAATTCCTGTTCTTAAGCCAACCTCTTGTGTGTATTTGTCATAGCAGCCTGGCCAACTAAGACCCTGTTCTAGATAAATTATCTGGAATAAGGCAGTTTTGCAGGAAGAAAATGTAGATTTCTCTCTCAGATATATGTTATAGCGTAGTTTCGTATGTAGGAGTTAGGTTCTAACGTGAATAAATTAGGCAAAAATTGAGTGTAGTCAAAATTATCTTTGCAAATCTTCTCAAAAGCCCATAAAAGTACAGTACGTGTGGTTTTGTGGTTACCAATCTATACAGTAACATACAAACTTCAGTTACACAATTTAAATCACTTTCTAAGTCATATTTTTCTTTCTGCCAATTTGTAGAATTGAGTTTATGTAAGTTAAATGTGTGGCTGATGGGACATGGCTCTATACTTGAACTAAAACTTACTGCTTTTACTCTGAGCACAGGAAGCAATGAGCTTCCTTAAAATAAAGCTACTTATATATATATTCCAAAAGGATCCTAAGTCACATTCACCCCTGAAAGAGGGAGCTTAGCTTCAACTGACAGAATAGTCACACTTTGAGGAAGCTTTATCACCTTTCAGCTAAAACCAATTCTACGTTTGCACATCAACCCACCCTTCCCCCAAAACGCTAAGGTATTTCACCTGTATTCCCTGGGAAAATATAGCATACTTTCACTTTTCTGACACACAAAGTGAAAATCATTTGCCTTAGATAACACTGCCAGTCAGATATTATAAAACAAAACAAATTTTAAAATTGTAAACACTCTTCACACCATTTTAACTCACCCATTCACACAAGTTTCACCTTTTCACTGTCAATTTGGAGTGACTTTCCACTGATCACCTATAAATACAGTAATTTAGAAAAATTTTACAGCTTTCCTCTATCAGGCATGTTGTTTAAACTCTTTTACTGCATTATATTTAGAGGGGAAAAAAAACCTCAAATGTCTTTTGGACCTTTCCACTTGCCCTTGTCTGAGGAAAGCCAAGAGCAATTAAAATAACTTCTCATATCTCATCACATTCATTTGCCATCACTTATCACAGAGAATCACTCATCTCCCCTGACAACTTACTTCTAAGTCTCACAATAAAGAGTGACTTTAGAGCTGCAAAGGTGATTTTGACTCAAGATCGAATAAACAGCAGAGTGATTGGGTTATCCATTTATTAAATATGCTTGTTTTTCTAGTAAATTTTTAAAATGCTTTCCTGGAACCTCTCTGTCTCTGTGGCCACGCACTACCTGGCCACTGCCAGATCATTTAATTGCTCCATGCCTCCATTTCCCCTCCTTTACAAGAGGAAAATGTATATCAATCTCCAGTTCCCTCATTCCTATGTCATGTTGGTCAGGTACGGGGAGCCTTTAAAACATTTTCAAATTACGGAGAAAGGTCTGTATATCTCAGTGTGTGTGCCTGGCATGGCGGAGGCGGGGAGTGGAAGGAGGTCTGTGGAAAGCACTCACTCTAATATTAATCATTCTCTATTCATAAAAGAGAATTTTCTATAAGGAGAATGTCTCTTGGACACCACTTAAGAGCTTTGGTTGCTAAAATAACAAAAGAATGCCACTTTTACTAACAATGTTGCAGTTACATGGTGGTAAAATAGAAAGCTCCATATATTTATGTCTATGGCCTACATTTGAAAAAATAGTAATTAATGATAAAAATTAGATTGATATCCAACCAACAGAAGTCATCAAGATTGGAAGTGATATTGCCGAGGATTAAAAATGACTCATTAATAAGCCAAATTGAGGATAGAGATTGGTCCAGTAAGGCGAAAAATGTCTTTTCTACCATAATCACCACTGTATGCCAAACCCTATTACACCAAAACAATGACTTTCCCCATAAATCCAGGCCTGTAATGATAAGAGCTTAGCAATTCTGTTTATATCGACATTAGCTACCTCATCTTAATTATTGGTTACAATTTGCATTTTGAGCTGCAGCAAAAACCAGAGACTTATATTTTGATACCGGTGTTTGAGATTCAGTCTTGTAGATTTAATTTACTCTGTCTCACTGAATTTTCCTGGTGTGGATGTTATGTTTAGGGAATAAGATCAATATAATTTGATACCCACTGAGATGCATCCGTAAAAGAAATTGGGCCTCGGGATATATACAAGTTGAGAAATAGACTCTGCCTTTAACTTCTTTGAAATTCAGTCACCAGTATGTCCTACCGAGGTTAAAATTGTTGTTCTATTATTTTACTTTTTATACATAACTGAATCTGCACCAATTTACCACATGCTATGGATCCAATGGGTTAAATACATTTTGGCAACATAATATTGGATTAAATGCCCTAATGTAAAATGGCAGTTGGTATAATAAAATAAGTTTTAAGTTATTAATAAGGTCTGCAGTGTGTGGGTGTGTATATATGAGTGTGTAAACCTCAACTGCTTTATTTTGTTGCTCTGCAGTTCCCACATTTAGCCCTCTGCAAACGGCATGTGCTTACTCATTCCTTTCTGTGTAGGTGTTTGAGGTAGTTTTACCCAATGATACCACTCTACCTCGCGAGCTTCATTAGTTTTATCGACTCGTATAATCTGGTCTGATGTATTAGTCAAGAGCCATGGTCTATTTTTATGGTCTATCATTATGGTTCTTTTCCAGCACATATTGTAATAATTATTCTCATAAACAGACTCCTACTAAAGTCTCGAGTATCTTCTTTTATTGTCCATCAGTTGGGGGCAAATTACTCAGACATGATTTTAGCCAGATTGCTCTGTGTTCTGTCCACCAAAGTCAGCCCTCACCCTCTGTTTCCCACTCAGTTGTTTTCCTGGCTGGTGTTTTTTATGAACCAAGTTTTACTTAGCAATCGCCATACTCCAGCATCCACGGCACAGAGCTTACAAAATGGGCATTCAGTAAATATTTGTGGAATGGAAAACGTATCCTGAATCCTTACAATAATACCCCACCCCCCACCCCCCCGCAAAGAGCTTGCCTTTTCTCTAGTTCTGAGGTACTCAAACATTTTGGTCCAGAACTAAGTTTTCAGCAAGGCAAGAGGCCGTGTGGACCCTCAACTCCACCTGTTCCCAGTTACAGTGAAAGAAGCAATCTCACAAGATTTAACTGACGTTGCTTTTGATGAAAACAGGATGAAGCTAGTTTTCATTAAATTTCACAGGTACATCTACTAATCAATTACAAAATTCAGTATGTTAATATTGCCACAGATGCTGAAACTACTAAGAGTCAGTCTATTAACCATGTGCTGGTCACGTATGACCCCACAGACCACACTTGGAGAAATACCGAGCAATCCCATAACTCTGGTTAGATACAACAGCAATGTGATGGACCTTGTCTCATCATTTAATAGTTTCTAAATAGTACTATTTTTCATTCCCACTTTCCAAAGTTCTGATTCAATGCACATTTAAAACAAATGCCTCATGAGTCTAATTTCCCTAAGAATTTTTGGAAAACAACACAAAACCCTAATAACAAACCCAAATAATGCAGAAAGTAAGTGGAGGTTTTTTGTAGTTGAAGAGGAGATAGATGACAGGCTTGATTTACAATTCAAACCCTCAATTGCCACTGGATTCCCCTGGCCTTGCAATGAGCAAGAATCTGTTTCATTGTTCAGACTTGACCCCACAAATTCCTCCTGGTCTAAAATGGGAAATCTTCCACCATGGCTGACTCAATTCATTCAAATGCTTTGCCAGGCATTTAGGAATATATTTGCAATTACCTTTCCACAAAGGCAAATGCGTAAAGCAAATGTTACTGAACACTTGGAGAGTCTACACAAAATTCTCTAAATGTCTATTTTAAACTTAAGGGCAAGACTTAGTTCAGAAGGTGAAAAAAAATCTACATTATCTGGTTTGCTGTAATCAGTCAAGAGCAATGCTTCCCGTCTAAATCATAGGAAGCTATTGCTGATACTTAGTTAATGTCAAACTCTGAATGGAAGGGCACAAACTCCTGCCAATAACAGCAGATAGAGTCACACAATGACTAGTACGAGATTTGGAATAGACTAAAAATGTAATTTTAATCCGGACTGGCACGCACTTTTATCAATATTGAAAGCGATGAGAACTTCACAGCTGCAAACTGAAATTATAAATATAATTTATAATTTATAAATAAGTGCAAAACATAGTATCAATACATCTCTGTCAGCTCTGGTATTGGTAAACTAGATATGAATACAATATAGATCTGAAAAGGAGACTTGAATTTTAATAGAGATGTGAACATCTGTCGGCATTTACTACTGTAACCGTGGAAGGAGCCTTCTCAGCACTCACGTCAGACAAACTTTGCCGTCTTGTTGCGCTTACTAGACCATTAAAAGGGTTCTGAGGTAGGAAACTGATCCTTCCTTAAGTGAAAAAGACAGCTGACAAGCAGAAGCATCTTGAATCAGTCACACTGTCTGACACTCCAGTTGTCTTGCTTTCTGTCTGGGAACAAAGCTTGCTTATTATTAAATTAATTAATGGCATAGCCAATTTTCACTTTGTGTTTCCAAAAAAAAAAGTTGCTCTCAATGTATTGGTTGGAAAGGCCAGAAGCCACACATAATAATAATCCAATACAAGCTCACCAAAAAACACCCTCTAAATTTATTTTATTCTAAGATGCCTTGTACTACTTCAAAAGCAAAGACATGGGATGGCTCTCCCAAAACATGAGTGGCTGGGGCTCAGACTTTCTTGAGAGAAGTATTGTACCTAATTTATTTGCTTATCTGTAAAATGGGACAAAATTTACTCAAAAAGGTATTACTTGAAAAAGATAACTAATGGAATCTCATTGAAAAATAAGAGAAAATATATCCTTTATATCTATTTTTCAAACCTGAATATTGCAACTTCAAATAGAAAAATAAACACACTTGAATTTCAGTCCAAGAAAATCAATTATTTTCAACTGTGTTTTTGTACCTCTCTGTGTACCTGTGTCTCTGTCTTTCTATGTGTACACTCTCTCAAACTCTGTGTGTGTGTGTGTCTATTTCTCTGTGTGCTTTAATTGGTCTTACTATGTATGTCTTTCTGTCTCTCTCTGGGTGACTCCCCCTCCCCCATCTTATCAGTCATGTTCTTACTAGCTTAACTGGTAAAACGGTCTAGTAGACGTTTCCTGTTTCAGTGTTGTTCTTGAAGTGGGCTGCAGTTAGAATCTGAATTTCATTGGGCTATTATTATTTGCAGCTGTGTGACCTTTTTAACCCTGCTTTAAAAGTGACATTTCAGCCCTCAAGCTTGCAATATCTGAACGCTGCAAAGTTTGCAAACCAGAGATTTGCACAAGGAACATGACTAAGAGTGAGACTGAGGTATTTCTGTACCTTATAAGTGAACATTTCACCAGAACTTGGCATGAATGCGGTACGTTCCTGGGCAGTTTACAGCCAGAAATCTCCCCAGAAGTCATGAACTTTTCAGTACTTCTGCTGTTAAATATTACTGAAGACACTTGCTGCCCTAAAAAGATGTTCACCATCCACTTGGTCTCCCCAAGGTTCAGAGTCCTACAACTTGAATAAAAGACCTCTTTAGGGTTGTTTCACACACCTCATTTTACTAAGGGACCCTCATAATTTCCCTTAGAACTGGGACCACTGTTTCTAAAAGGAAGGATTTCCAAACAACCTTTGTCTCTGGAAACTAACCCCAGTCTTACTTCCCGCAGGGGGCCCTGACAGGACAGAGGGCTGTGGGCTCCCGTCCTCCCGTGTACTTCTGCAGAGGTTTGTGGTTTTATTTATGTGGCTTTTACACTGTATATGAAAAAACATTCCAGCAGGATTGGGTTTTCATATGTTAGATTCCTTTTTCTTTTCTTTAAAGTTTTCCACATGTTTTTTTGGGTACGGGGCCTCTTCTCCAAGTTACTGGCTAATTTCTATTTATGTTTCACACAGCCCTATGGATGGTTTGATAGTTCAGCACATACTGGTTAAGCACCAGTGTTAGGTATAACAGGAACGCTGTGGAAGAAGTCACTGTTGTGTGTCTGTGTGTGTGTGTGTTCAGTTCCTTGTTCCTCTCCTTGTTTCATTCTAGTACAATACATTTCTTGCAGAACACATCCCATCTTTAAAAAAAGTTTACGTGACATGTACATGGTTAACAAACCACTAGCATAGAGATACTCAGAATTTTAAAGGAAATGTTGAACACAACCAACTGATGTTATTTATTTCAACCTCAGAAAGCATGCTAAATGGGAGGGGCAAACGATTCTCCTTTTACCTGCTTCCGATATTAACAAACAGAAGAGGAAAAAAAAAGAAAAGAAGTCAAATTGCAATAAAAGGTGATCAGGGGTTTCCAATGACATTGGAATTTTTACCTTTCCAGAAAGCCCTTCATTGCAATTTAAAGTAATTGCCCCCATGAAATCCTGACAGGAAAAAAAAAAAACTATGATAGCAAAGAAATTAAATGCAAATCTGGGTATATTCCTCATACTAGTAAAAAGTAGCTTGCCTTCAGAAAATACAGAAAAAAGTGAGCAGTACATTTTTTTCTTCTCCTTTTTAGCCCTACTATAATAAAATTTGTAACTTTAAAAGTATAACACATTCCCAAATGGGACTACTCTACCTCTGGATAATTTTTAATACTTTTTGGATGCATTTGGTTTTGAAACTGTTTTTACATAAAATGGATATTTTAAAAATAACACCTCTTTAACCTTGGTTTGCTTTTCACATATTCAAGTGATTTTTATTGGATAGAATTGTTTTCTCTGTATTTTTATCCTCTGTAAGTATCCTTGCATCTCCAGTGACAAATACTTTTAGTCCACCTAACATACAGACTGAAGTAATACTCAAACAAAATATCTGAGGATTTTTCATTTCGTGCCTGAATCTGAGCTACGAAATGTGAGACTTTCTGTAAAACATAGTGGTGAGCATGCCAGGCCACTCTGCTTTCTGCAGAACCTGGTAACAAACTATTTTCATTGTACTACTAAAATCTTACTCCTATTATTACCGCCTTGCTATTAAAAGACATTTGAATACGATTTTATCCAGCTGGGTGCTGTATGCCCTGAACTTCAACAGAAAGCTAGGTGTTCCCAGGTCCTGTTCTAAAGGAGCCAGCTGTTATGTTCAGAGCTTCCAACAGCTCACGGTGTCAGGTGAAAACAGGGTAAAAATATACTCGATGACTTGCTTCAGATTCCTAATCTGCTACGCATGCAAATGGCAAGCATGTGAACACATGACCGTACTAGCAGGTCACTTAGCCATGTGAAGGCAGAAATCGGACGTCATCAGGAGATTCTGTCACCATCCTTATAAGGTTCCCTTTCTAAATATGAGCAAAAGGCACAGCTTCATCTGCCTTCCTAGAGAAGGCATCATTTCCTTGCACAGCCCAGGAACAGGATTTGGAAATGTGTGAAGCCATTCCATGGTTGCCCCCATTTCCCGGGGTCACCACTGGCATTTGGCAGGTGGGGTCAGGGATACAACCTAGCCTGCAATGTGCAGAATGGGTGACCCCACGCAACCACGGAGTCAGCCAACAGTGTGGCATTTGCAAGAGTAACGCGAGATAAGCACCCCTTGTCCCCTGCCCCGTTCTACCCGGTTCAGAGGTTAAAGGTAAATAATAGGCAGAGTGAGACACTGCACAGGAGAGGAAAAGAAAGGAAGGAACTAAAGTTGTACCCACTTTTTTATACTTTACAACAAACTCAGAAAATCTCTTGCAACATTATGCTTAGGACAAGACTAGATTCATTGCCAACAAAAATTTTATGAATATTCAGAAAAGTATATGAAATTAGCATACCCATTCAGTGCGAGGGAGGGCTGGGATCAAGCATCGAGCACCGTTTCAGGTTCAAGCCATATGGGAGGCAGATGAGTATGCCAGTATAAGCTAGAGTGGATTTTGTAAGGTGAATTAATTATCTAGTCTGCCCACCTACAGCCCAGATAACTCACCACATGGTTTTAAGCAGTATTTTTGACCCAAAGGTAGCAAAAGAAAGCATTGGCTCAAGGTGAAAATATGGTTCCTGCTCAGATGCCTTTTCAACTTCTTACTGCCTTGTTTATTTTATTAGTACTGAGGATAGTTCCACCAAATGGAGCTTTTTTCCCTAACTTACATAGAAAACACCACAAGCCTCTAAATTGCTTCAATGTTGCTGGCACCATCAGCCATCAGTTTATGGAATACTTATTAGGGGAACTTTTGCCTCCTAACCAACTTCTTGTTAAAAAAACTTATGCCAAAAAGGACAAAAATTCAAAATATATACAAACTGTGTGTGTGTGTGTGTGTGTGTGTGTTTGTCCTTTTGGCCTATTAAGCTTTCTTATTGAGAAGTTAGTGTATATAGAAATTAACACACACACCACAGAGATTATTCTATCACCATAAACTAAAGACTCAAAACTGCTGTCTAGTCCTACAGAGGAGGTTATTGAACCCACAAGGAAGCAGATGAAAATCGAGGACAACCCCTCAGTGCAAGGTTCATGGCAGTTATGGATCATTAAATTTGTATTTTAAAGTACAGAAATTGGCTATATTTTGAGGATCATTAAATTGTTTCCATGGACTATGTATTACTAGCAAATACACTAGAAAAAGTCCTTAGTGTCTTTCCTCATCTTCCTATCAAACAAAGGAGTCACTCACTAAAGCCTGCAAATCCACTAAAACACGCTGGAAAAAGAGCATGGAAAGAAAAAGGCCTTTTCCTTGAACCACCACCCACTAGAGGTTAACACTGCACCAGACTCCAATTCATCAAAAGGCCCATGCCATTAATAAACAAACCAGGGTCCAGCTTCTTTTATCCCCAGAGCTCAGGACCCCAAACAAGAGCACCATTTTTCAGTCAACACTCCAAATTAGGATGGAAAGAGGAAAGGTTTTTTTTTTTTTATTTTAAGGCCCCTTCTCTCTAAACCCCAAGAACCTTCCCTAAGCATGAATGTGGTCTCTTTGCTCAGGGGTTGTAGGTCAGACCCTGGGAAACACCCTGCCCCTGTATTCTTCTAAGAGGGAGAGTAAAAAGGGGAAGAGGGTGCACACAGCACCCAGAGGGTCCTCAGGGGGCAGCCTACCAGACATTCCTTGTGAAAGGCTGAATAAAGGGGAAGAGAAGAGGCCAGCCCCTCAAATCCACGTGGGTAAATTGCGGCTGCTCTACAGAGGAATTCAAGGACTCTCCATGGGATATTGTTCACAGGCCAGTGATTGATTATCTGTCACACCAAACTCGTTCCAATGTGATTAAACCTCGGCATGTGTGGGGTAGGATCGGATGCCGGGGACACTGGTCTCTTCCTTTCATTCTTTCCTCACGTTGTTACTGAGCACCTGCTGTTTATCAGTCCCCATGCTAAGAGCAAGAAGGCTGTGCAGAAATAGCCCCTGTTCTCCAAACACTGCCCACCCAATAGGGAGGGGAGCCCATACAGAAGTCTGTGATGGAAGGTAGAATTTCAAAGGCCATGAAGTAGTTTTAGCAAAGTGCCGTGAGAGATCAGAGGGCATGAGATAGCAAGGCTCTTTGAAAAACTGCATCAAATACCATATAATCTTCTTTCACAGCTAAATATTTCTCATAATAAGATGCCAACTTAAAGCACACTCACCTTGAGTAACTTACATAGAAACCTTTTAACTGTATTAGAAGTAGGGTTGTGCTTGTTTGTTTATTTAATTGTTGTTATCATTGATTAGTATGACTGCTTTATTCGTAGTAAACTTAGCATTGTGGCCTGGGGACCAGATTTGATGTTAGAAGATGAACAATCTCTGCTGCCTTGCTCACTAGCTGTGTGATTTCAGGCAAGTTACTTAACTTCTCTGACCATTACTCTTCTCCCTATGAAAAGGGTCCATACATTCCGTGTTCATGGACTGGAAGACTAAATATCATTAAGATGTCAATTCTACCCAAACGATTTACAGTTTCAGCCCAATCCCAATAAAAATCCCAACAGCCTTTTTGGTAGAAATGGAAAAGCCAATTATCAAATTTATTTGGAAGGGTAAGGGCCCCAAATAGCCAAAAATATCTTTTTAAAAAAGAAGAACAAAGTTGGAGGATTCTCACTTCCTGACTTTAAAGTATATTATTTAGCTACAGTGGTTAAAAAAACAAACAAACAAAAAAAAAAAAACCCAGCACGGTACTGGCATAAAGACAGACAGACTGACCAATGGAACCAAATTGTGAACTCAGATATAGACCCTCAAATCTAAGAATGTGATTTTTGACAAGGCTGTCAAGCACCTCCAGCTGGGCCAGAAGAGTCTATTCAACAAATGGTGCTGGAAGAATTGGATAGCCATATCCAAAAGAAAGAAATCTTACACCTTATACAAAAAGTAACACAAAATGGATCAAGGATCAAAACTCCTAGAAGAAAATGTAGGAAAACATCTTCAAGACCTGTGGTAGGGAAGCAGATGTGGCTCAAGCGATTGAGCTCCCACCTACCACATGGGAGATCCCTGGTTCAGTTCCCCGTGCCTCCTAAAGAAAACAGTGAGCTGGTGCGACAGGCAGGTGCGGCAAGCTAACGCAACAAGATAATGCAACATGAGACACCAGAAGAAAAAACATAATCAGAGACACGATAAAGGAGGGAGTGAAGATTCCCAGTGCCTCCTAAAGAAGATGAGCAAGACAGCAAGCTGACGCAACAGGCAGGCACAGCAAGCTGACTCAACATGATGATGCAACAAGAGGCACAAGAAGAAAAACATAATGAGACACAAGAAAACAGGGAATGGAGGTGGCTCAAGCGATTAGGCGCCTCCCTCCCACATCGGAGATTCCGGGTTCAGTTCCTGGTGCCTCCTAAAAAGAAACAAGGAAGACACAGCAAGTGCAAACAACAAGAGAGTAAGGAGAAATAAATAAATAAATAATAAGTCTTTAAAAATGAAAAAAAGGACCTTGTGGTAGGCCGTAGTTTCTTAAACCTTACACCCAAACACAAGAAACAAAAGAAAAAATTGATAAACAGGACCTCCTCAAAATTAAACACTTTTGTTCCTCAAAGGACTTTGTCAAAAGGGTGAAAAGGGGAGGAGGGGAGTGCCGAGTCACGCAGGCCTGGAAGGCGGTGAAGGGGTGAGCTCAGGACAAGGCTGTAGTCACCGCGTGCAAGTGTCCTGTCTAGTGTCCTTCAGCACGAGCCACCGGCTCCATAGCAAATCTCTGAATAATGAGGAAAATTTAAAACTGTTTGGGAAATGCAACAATCCAAATGGCCATGGGCACAATTATAAAGTTTAATCCTGTTACAGGAATAGCTAAAACTTGACCAACCTCAAAGAGCATATGGAGGAGGCAATGATTGCCCCTCGGGCACAAGAATCCACATCTGGACATGCCCTACTTCACGATGTTGCGAACACGACAGAAAATGTGACTGTACACATCTGGGAAAACCTTCAGAAATTTCTTCCTGTGGGAGTTCTTTATAAAGTAAAAGTATATGAAACTGACAATTATAGTGTAGTCTATAAAGGAGCATAGATCTTAGGGTTAGCATTGTAGAGAGACTTAATTTCTTTCTATATTTGAAAAAGATCTTTCCCCCTAGAGCCTTAAGGAATCATCACATGGTTTTTGTACCTCCATGTTGTGTTTGGGAGTGCCTGGTTTATTGAAATTATTATAAAGACATGTTTTAAATTTAAATCTGGGAAGCGGATGTGGCTCAAGTGGTGGGGCATCTGTCTACCATATGGAAGGACCCGGGTTCAATCCCCGGGACCTCAAGGTAAAATCTTAAAAAAAGGCGAGCCACAGGCCCGTTTGGACACGTGGCAAGCCAGTCCCGCCGAGTCACACAGCAAGATGCTGATGTAACAAAAGAGAGACACAGGGGAGAGCCAAAGCAAGACGCGCCAGAAACCAGGAACTGAGGTGGTGCAAGTGACAGGGTGCCTCTCTCTCACATCAGAGGTCCCTAGGATCGAATCCTGGTGAAGAAAAATGAGGAGAAAAATGAGAAGAGAATGCAAGAAGCAGACACAGAAGATCACCCAGCAAATGATTACAGACAGCAAGTGTGTGTGTGGGGGGGTGGGGGGACTCATAGAACTGGACACCAAAAATAAAAAAAATAAAAAATAGAAAAATATAAATCTATCTTAAAACTAAATTTGTAATATATCCTCAATATCATTCAGACAATCTTTTATCTATAGATTAAAAATCACTTCATTTTCAGCAAAATGTTTTGGTATAGAATTATTTGAAAACCAAGAAGACATGTTTTTGTTACTGTTTCCTCCATTATCTCATAATTGGTATCCATTTTTTCTTGGTATATATAAATGGTAAAAATGTTTATAAAATTTACAGTGGGTGAATCTTAACAAAAAAATAAAATATATGTGGCCAAAAATCTGGAAACATAGACAATATGTTTTTTAATAAAGTTATCTCCCTTGATTACTTCTTCTCAGGTATGCTAAAGATACAAGTTTATTCAGTGAAAATTAAGAGACACAAATCATCTAAGACAATGCAGCGCAGATGTATATACAAGGATTGATGGAAATGCTGCCTTCATGCACATTGTTCATTGCAATTTTGCACAACTTTCTGAATTGTTGGGAACAACACATTGAACATAGTATGTATTTATTATGTATTTGGTCTGCATTTCCAGACTTTATAGCCCCCAGAACAATTACAATTCAGAAGACTGAAGAATAATCACTTGTTTTAAACCCTGTTAAAATCATCAACATGAAAAGGATATATTATTCTGTGTAAGACATCTCCCATATATAATTTTTCCTAATTGATCCCATTTTGTTCCAATTATTAAACTTACCTGCATAAGTTGAATTATTTTTTAAAAAGAGGGGGGGTGAAAAGGCAGCCGACTCAATGGGAGAAAATATTTGGAAATCACATATCCAATAAGGGTTTAATATCCATGATTTATAAAGAGAAGAAATACTACAACTCAACAAAAAAAGACAAACTACCCTATCAAAAAATGGGCAAAAGACTTGAATAGATATTTGTCCAAGGAAGAAATACAAATAGTGAAAAAACACATGAAAAAATGTTCAGCAACACTAGTGATAAGGGAAATGCAAATCAAAACCACAATGAGATATCATTTCACACCTCTTAGAATGGCCACTACTAAAAAGTTGAAAAACTACAAGTGTTGGAGAGGATGTGGAGAGATAGGAACATGTATTCACTGTTGGTAGGAATGTAGAATGGTACAGTCACTATGGAGGACTGTTTGGCAGATCCTAAGGAAGTTGAATATAAACTTGCCATGTGACCCAGCAATACCACTACTAGGTATACACCCAGAAGAACTGAGAGCGGAGACACGAACAGACATTGGCACACCAATGTTCATAGCGGTGTTATTCACAATAGTCAAAAGATGGAAACAACCCAAGTGTCCATCAACTGATGAATGGATAAACAAATTGTGGTATACACACGATGGAATATTATGCTGCAGTAAGAAGAAATGAAGTCGTGAAGCATATGACAACATGGATGAACCTGGAGGACATTATGTTGAGTGAAGCAAGCCAGACACAAAAGGACAAATACTGTATGATTATGCTATTATGAACTAAATACATTGTGCAAACTCATGGAGTTAATAATTAGAATACAGGTCACCAGAAAATGGAATAAGGGTAGAGAATGGAAAGCTGAGGGTTAATCTGTGCAGGACTGGTAAAAAGGTTGTTAATCTTTGGAAATGAATAAAAATGGCAAAAGCACATCATAGTGTTTGTAACTAGCAGTGCAAATACATGGGTATGACATTGGTTGAAAGGGAAAGTCTAAGGTCACCTATATTACTAGAAGGAAAGCTAAAATATGTAACATGGGACTGTATAGCATAGTAAAACGTCATGTGAACTACAACCATAGGTAATATTGCATATATAAGACTGTTTTTACAAAATATAAATACAAATAAACTACAGAAACAGAAACAAAATAGCAGCTATGTACAGCAGGGGAAGCACAGAGAGATTGAGAGGTGATGAGCTTTTGTTTGTCAATTTTTTGTTTTTTATTATTATTATTGGAATAATGAAAGTGCTCTAAGAATGAATGAAGTGATGAATGCACAACTATGTGATTATAACAAATACCGTGGATTTGTGCTTTATTAATATGTGTCAATAAAATTGATTTGTTAAAAAAAAAAGGGTCCATAGACAATATTAGCATCATGTGCCTCACAGGGACATTGTGGGGCCTGAATGGGATGATATTTGTGAAAGGACTTCATAAACTGTAAAATGCTGTGAAATGTTGGTTACCATTTGTAACAGTTTGATATTGGTTATGAATTCCAAAAATAGATATTGGATTATGTTTGTAAACTGGTCTGTCCCTCTGGGCATATTAGATTATATTGGATTCAGAGGTTTCACTTTTACTTGATTATATAATGATTAAGGCTTTGATTGGGCCACATCAGTAGGACATTGCATCATCGCCCCCTTGGTGGGCAGGAACTCACAGAGAAAACAACAAGACACAGGAGTTAGTTGGAGTTTTGAGCTGGAGCCTGGGAAGCAAGCACACAGAGGAGCAGAGCAGCTGAGCCCGGAGAGAAATGAGCCCCGGGAAGAGACAAACCCAGGAAGCCTGAACTCTTGGCTGAATATCAGCAGCCATTTTGCTCCAACACGTGGCAACAGACTTTGGTGAAGGAAGTAACTTATGCTTTACAGCCTGGTAACTGTAAGCTTCTACTCCAAATAAATACCCTCTATAAAAGCCAACAGATTTCTGGTATTTTGCATCAGCACCCCTTTGGCTGACTAATACACCATTGCCATTATACAGCCACCCTGTACATGGCGCTGCAGAGGTGCTGGAAGGGGCAAACGGTTTTATCTACACTTGGCCGGCAGGTGCAGGTGTTCAAGCTTCCCAGGGAAGCTTGGAGGACACAATCTTTAGAGAAATCCTGACCTGCTATGATGCTCTGATCATCTAGCAATTATCAAACAAATCCTTATCTACCAGCTTTTTAGCTGAAGGCCCCCAAGTAGATTTTCTTGGTCTTCTAATTGAGAGGTGATGTTGAGAAAGGCTCTGGAGTCAGATCTGTGATGGAACCCTGGCACTGTGACATCCCAGCCAGCCAATAAGCTTAGGTAGATTTTGTTGTTTGTTTGCTGGTTTTGTGCATTCCACAGTCTCAGCCTCTTTGTCTGGAAAATGATGACAATAACACCTACAATTCATAGTTGCTATTAAAAAAATTAAGTGTGGCCCTACAACTGGCTTTATTGAGTCACCTGACCCTAGACTAAAATTTGAAGATTGCTGGCTGAACAAGCCAGGATGCATCAGACACCTGGCCTGGGGCTTGGAGGAGCCAGAGTCGGAACTGTGAACGTCTTTGTTTATCTTCCTGGAACACTGCTCCCCTCCTGACCACAGAAATGCAGGTAAAGTGCTTTGCTGGGCAAGCCTACGCTCCACCCACACACCGGTGCCCAGCTGCAGCTGGGCCCCCAAGCATGGTGAAGACTTTGGAAGGCACCCACATAAGATGAGAGACTCAGGGCCTTGTTGCCATGGGTGCTTTAGGCTTACTGCAGGCACCTGAAATAAGACTAAGACAGATTTTGACACTTTCTTTACATCCACTATCCACCTGGGCAATGAAAAAATGAAACTAATTTTCCCCTTTTGTTAGTAAATTTTCTGTAGCAAATTATATTTTTCTTTTCCTTTCCCATCTGTTCTTTTTGATTTTTCCCTCTCTTCTACTTTTTCTTTCTTTCTTTCCTCTTCCAATTTTTCTTCCTTAGTCTCTCTCCTTTTATTTTTCTTGTCTTCCACCCCTTTCCTGTCTGTTCCCAAATTATCCCTTGTGGTATTTAATAAAAATACTTCTGAATAGGGTGTGAAAAATTAGCTCACTGCAAAAATAAATAAATAAATTATTATTATAAATCGAAGATTTGGTAATTTCAGTCACTTGGGAAAGTGGAGGGGTGATGTCTCAATAATAGCAGCCTTTCCGAACCCAAGGCAGTGGGCAATTAAAAATGAAAATGGCCCATCTCCAAAGCAAAAAGGTGTATATATATACCCAAAAAGGTGTGTGTGTGTGTGTGTATATATATATATATATATTCCCAAGCATACATACATACACACACACACACACACATACACACACACACACATATACACATATTTAATGCTTGGGAGTAGTCAATTTTTATTTAATTAAAACATTTCTTCCATGTACCACCACATCCATATGTGTCAGGCATTTTTAATCTCAAAAAAGCATTTTCCATCAAGGCTGAAAGAAAGCCTTGATTAGATATAGCTTTGATTTATCTTCTCCACTAAACACCTCAATAGGGAGCATAGCAGGATAAAACAGTTAGAATAGAGGCTAGGATGGCAAAATTCCAGTTGTTTCCAAAACGCTCAGTTTTCCTAACCACTTTCATCAAGGGATTTCTAACAGTCTCAAAGTGATAGTTGTTTCAAACTAGTGACATCAAGTTAATGTTTGTACAGTACTTCAAGGTCCTTGAACACAAATTGCAAGTAGTAGTATCATCATTATTTCCTCATCTGTCCTCTACTGTTTCCAAAGAAACAGAAACAACCACTTTCACAAACATACAAAAGTCCTCTGGACACCCAAGTTAACCAATGTCTCCTTTCTTCCAGAACTACCAATCAGCCAGTTACCGGGCAAACAGCTCCAGCAGCAGGCCAGGAAAACATGTTCTTTTTCTGGGCAAGCCTTAACTTCACTGCCTACAAAACACAGCCCCAAGGGGCACATCCCACACATGGTGAGATTAAGATTCCCAGCTCGCATTTGAAACCAACAGTTATCAGCCAACGCCTGCGGAAACTGAGGTCAGGATTCGCCAGCATGCACCCTGATGTCCAAGGTCATCTATTCTCCTTGGGCTTACTTACAAAGACCAGGACTCATGTCCCAAGCCATTCCTGCAATCCCTCTCCTATGGAATAATACCATAGAAAGCTCCCAAGTGAGGTGCGTAAGAGGGAAAGAGGCCCCTCTCCACAGAGCCTCAACCCCAGCAGCCTAACACCCAGCAGACCTCTCAGAACCAAAGAATTTGCGAGTATCAGTGCTGGATGGTAATTCAACCTGAATGTCCTCTGGAATTCAGTGAGCTAAAGTAAGGGAAAGAAACCAAAAACGGACAATGAAACCAGGCTTTCGATAGTTCCTAAAAAATTAGGCTGTTGGGAGCCAAATTCCACAATGTACACACCCACTTAAAGGCACACCCCAAAGCACTGGTCCGAAATCAAAGTCCAAGGGAGGTTCCTCTGCCACGGGCCAGGGTAGTGGACCCAAAGGTGACAGTGAGACGCTCCCAAGAGCATCTGGCCAGATAAGCCAGGCACTGGACCTCTCCAGCTGGGTGGACAGCAGCCTTTGTCTTCACCCAGCAGCTGACCTCAGATTCCTGTCCCTGTCTGGCTGCCTCGTGGAGATCACAGCACACAAACCTCATCCAGGCAAGCACGGTGCAGGATTAGCGGTTTTAAGGCAGCTGGGAGAGCCCTCTCCTCCCTTATTCCGCCCCGCCCCGCCTTCCTCCAGAACGGTCATGAGTATCCCAGGGAACAGGCACCATGTTAGGTGAATGAGACGGATGAGTTTCCTCTGTGTAAAGAGCTTACATTTTACCAGGGAGAGAGAGAAAAAGCAAAATAAGCACAAAACACACACAAGCACACAAATCAAGCAAGTGACAATGAAAAACAGCTGCCCATTTTGGAAAGTACTGTGAGAGAGACTGGTAGGCTAGAGAGAAAGGTGGACTGGGAACTGTGTTTAGGGGGAGGGCAGGAAACTCCTCCTTGAGGTGGCAACATTGGAGCAGAGGCCTGAAGGCTGAGGGGGCCCTCTGAAGAGGAGGAGAGGGTGTTCCAGGTAGAGGAGACGGAAGAAGCAAAGGGGTTGGCATGTCAGAATGTCAGTGAGGCTGGAGGGTGGCAGGTAAAGGCGAGATGGAGAAGGAGATGGGCCGCAGGTCATGCAAGGATAGGACTGGCTCTAACAGCAAACAGAAGCACTGAAGAATTCCAGACCTTAGAGGGGGACCTTGGTCGGTTAATGTCTTTCCCCTCAGTCCCCAGAAGGAATGTGAGGATCGTAGTGACTCACTTTGGGCTGCCATGAGCGTTAAAGGCATCCCTGGGGGAAGCGGGAGTGGCTCAGTTGATAGAGCCCCCGTGTACCATGCAGGAGGCCCGGGTTCGCTTCCCGGGGCCTCCTTGTGAGGGCAGGCCAGCCCGCGCAGCCTAGTGGGCTGATGCAGCAAGCCCTCACAACAGGAAGCGGATGTGGCTCAACCAATAGAGCCCCCGTTTACCATGTGTGAGGCCCCGGGTTCGCTTCCCGGGGCCTCCTTGTGAGAGCAGGCCAGGCCCACGCGGCGCGAGGGGCTGATGCAGCGGGACCTCACAGCAAGGGGAAGATAAGCAGACACGGAGAAGACACACAGCGAATGGACACAGCAAGCACAAGCAGCAAGGGGGGGATAAATAAATAAATAAATACATCTTTAAAAATAAAAAAAAAGGCATCCCTGGACCAAGACAAAGGCTGACACCGGGAAGGCTCACCTTCTCCCTTTCTTCCAATGAACAGTTATCCCTTCTGTAGGCCATAAACTAGAGACACCATATTGCATGCGTAAACAAACATGCGGACTTCCCCCAAAATTAGGAAAGTTGTCCTAGGGGTGCAGGGTAGAGAGAAACAGGAAAAAATAAACAACCCTATGACGTAGCTAACACCAGCCAGCAATGTGAGTCTAAAGACTGGCCTGGAGGTTCATTTTTTCAGTAGCCACTTTAGTTGTAGCTTGAGGTTACAATGTCTGATGTCAAACCATGGCTGTGTGACCTTGGCGAGGTAACAACTTCTCTGTGCATGTTTCTTAATCTATAAATGGGGATAATGATACCTACCTCATTAGCTTGTTTTGAAGATTAAATAAGTTAACATATACAAAGTACACAGGAAGCTTCCTGGTTATTGTGAATATATAATCCGTATGGGCTATAGCTATAATTATTTTTTTCTACCAGAAAAGACACTGGTTTATCTTTCAAACAAGACACTGAAGCCTCTTCAATTGCTTATAATCAAATTTAGGACAATCTCAAGTACTTTTTTTTCTCTTTGGTTATTGAATGCCATATTTTGGATTTAGTGGTTAAAAGAACATTTTTGTTGTGGTGGAGGACGTGCTAGCCAATATAATTTTTATATACCCAGAAGAACTGAGAGCAGAGACACGAACAGACATTTGCACACCGATGTTCATAGCAGCATTATTCACAATTACAAAAAGCTAAAAACAACCCAGGTGTCCATCAAGTGATGAATGGTTAAACAATTTGTGGTGTATATACAAGATGGAATATTATGCTGCTGTAAGAAGAAATGAAGTCGTGAAGCATATGACAGTATGGATGAACCTGGAGGACATTATGTTGAGCGAAGCAAGCCAGACACAAAAGGACAAATACTGTATGATTGTGCTATTATGAACTAAATATATTGTGCAAACTCATGGAGTTAATAATTAGAATACAGGTCACCAGAAAATGGAATAAGGGTAGAGAATGCAAAGCTGGGGGTTAATTTGTGGAGAATTGATAAAAAGGTTCTTTTTAAATCTCTGGAAATGAATAGAAATGGTGAAAGCATATCATGGTGTTTGTAACTAGCAGAGCTTTTATATAGGTATGACAGTGGCTGAAAGGGAAAGTCTAAGGTTATGTATATTACTAGAAGGAAAGCTGAAAACGAACATGTGACTGTATAAGATAGTAAAACCTCATGTAAAACATGAATATGGGAGATACTGCATATATAAGACTGTTTTTACAAAACATAAATACAAATATACTAGAGAGAAGGAAAATAATAGCAGCTACGTGTGGCAGAAGCATGGAGAGATTGAGAGGTGATGAGTTTTGTTTGGTTTTTGTTTATTATTATTATAATTGGAATAATGAAAGTACTCTAAGAATGACTGAAGTGATGAATGCACAAATATGTGATTCCACCTAATACCATTGATTGTACACTTTGGATGGATTTATGCTTTAATAATATGTATCAATAAAACTGATTTGTTAAAAAAGAACCTTTTTGTTGTGGTGGAGAAAGTGCTATCAAATATAATTTTTAGCTCTCACATCAGCTAGATTTGTTTCCTTTTGGTTTGGTTTTAGCAGGGCAGAGAAATTCTTTTAAATGTAACGATTCAGTTTATCAATTGAAAGTTGGCAAAGAAAACCTTAATAATTGACAAAGCATGTTTAATCTCAAATTGTGATTTTATAGGAAATTTGCAAATATATAGGAAATCTTGATGTATATAAGACAAAATATTAACAGATTAACAGTGGTTATGGCTAGGCAATAAGATTATGCATTTTTGTGTATCTGTATTTTTTATTTTTTCTATCAATACTGGTTGATTTGTTATAAAATAAATTTAAAATTCAACATGATTAAAAATATATATATCCAGAAGCATGCAAGTCCATAAGCATGCCTTTCATTTTGCAGCTGATTATCTGTTCTATCTTGGACACATTTCTAAGCCTCTTTGAGTTTTAGTTTCCTTGTTTGTTAAATTGACAAAACAATTTGTTTTTTTCACACAGGTTTGTGGTAGAGATTGAATGAGGCCTATAGTGACTACTCAATAAATTAAGGTCTTTACGAGTATCTGGATTCAAATCCTAGTTCTTTCATTAAATACCTATTTGCCCTTGGATAAATTACTTAGCGCCTCTCTGTGCCTCAGTTTCCTCACATCTTACCTCATAAAGAATGCTGGTATGTGAAGATTAAAGCAGTTAACATGTGTAAAGAATTTAGAACGTTGCCTGGCACATGGTAAGTGTCATGTAACTGCCAGTTCGTATTTCTATTATGAAATCTGAATCTAAAACTTCTGAAAAAGCATATGGTTACATAATCATGTAAATATGGTTTATTTTATGATGACAAAAATAACAAGCGAGAATAACACAGCATTGTAATATCATTCTTGGCAGAGACATTGATTTCTATTCATGTATGAACTTGTTATGTTTATGTGGCAAAAAAATGAAGGTTCTAATTTTTATTGGTTTCCATATATTTAAACACAAGTTATAACTTCAGGACAACCCAGCAAACTCTTAATTGCCTGAGCTAATTGCCCCAATGAGCATTTTCCATGCCATCATTCCGTCCCTTGTATAGAACAGGATTCAGTAAATCTGCATGCATATTTGTTAAGAGTATAGAAGCATGGAAGGAACACAGAGGGGGCCTAGGGATACACTTATTTATTGAATATAATTTTTACTGGAGGTCCAGCTTGCCTGGAACCATGCTAGGTGCTGAGGAGACAAAGATGCAAAAAGGTGTAGTTCCCAGGAGTTAACAGAGTGGTCAAGAGCATGGGCTGCAGAGGATTCCAGAACAGAGTTTGAACCCCATCCCATTCCTCTGCTCTCTACCACCAACAGCTACACATCCTTAGGCATGCTACTGAATTCTTCTGATCTTCAGTTCCCTGTAGGAGGGAGTGACTCTATTTAAGCTGTTATTCTTAGCACATTCTGTCCCCTATTCTGGTGCCTGCTCAACCCATTCCCCGTGGTCGTTGGTCTCAGGTCTGAGCAATGCTCATCCTCATTCAAAGGGACCATCAAGGTTATACTGAGTGCATTCAACAACATCCCCCATCCAGAGATAGCTGGAGGACATGCAGTGATGGTGAACCTGCCCCTTTGAGGGAATGGGCACCATCTCTAGGATCTCAGCAGCATCAGCAGGCAGGTCCGGCCCAGCCCCTTGGAAGCAGCCTGTGACAAGTACACTCCATCCCCAGAAACAAGCCCAGTGCCTCATGCCATGGCTTGTCTGCCACAGCAATTCAGGAACTTCATTTATATTCAGCTGGTAAACTCATGCCATCCCCCACCTCTGTGTCCTGGATCTGCTCTTGGCCAAGTTTCTCAAGTTCTGATCCTTGCATTAAACTACCCTTCACTGAAGTACACAATGACCTTCTGAGGCCACTCACTCACTTCCATTTGCTCTAATTGTCTAAAAACCTCCTCCTCATTTGGCTCGTTCTAACCCCTAGAGGCCGTCTTGAAGAAGTGTAATTCTTTAACGTGGCAAAGTTTCAAATATCTTCAGGAGCTCTTCCAGTTTTCTCTTCTCCAGGTTCCTCCTCCTGCTTCTCTTGGGATATTGTCTTATGAACCCTACCACTTTCCTAGGATGCTGGCCTGGCTACCCATAGGCATTAGTATGGTTATGGCTTTACTGTGTTAGAGGGAATATTTGCATTTGAATAATAGCTTCAATAAAGTAGCCCCAAGAAATGAGCATTGTGGAAATTTCTGACAACTGGTGGTGTGATCTGGAGAGACTTTTTTGCAAGTCTCACATCACCCCATGGGAACAACTTCCCAGCCTGACCTACAGCAGGCCAAATAAAGCATAACAAACCTCACCAGGAGTAGTAACCCACTTTCATAAATTTTCAGTAGTGTCTTGTGAACAGGTGCTATATCTAAAACATGTATTGCCAAATCTTGTGCTCAAGAACGCACAGCGAACATTAGATAGGAGTTCTCAGAACTAAACCTGTGAAGTATTGCATCTTTTCCCTTTCTAGATGTACAAAAGAATAGGAAAAAGCAAATGGGTGGAATAAAAGGGTTTGTTTGTGTTTAATGACCTTATCCCATAGTTGCAGGAAATCCCTTATGTCTATGCAATGTCACCACCAGTTTTAATGAACCTCCCTTCCTCTGCACCTTCCCAATCCAGTCTTCTCTGCCCTGCTCTGTGACCTAGAAGGCTGACGCCCACCTCCCTAGACTGGAGGGCAAAAGCGGGGAGAAGTCAGGTGTTCATTCCCTGCTCTGCTGACCCACTGGGCCTTGGTTGGCAGTGGCTGTGTCTCCACCTATGGCCACCGAGGGCAGACCCTTGCCCACAGCTACGGCTCTCCCCAGTGGGTTCTTTCCCTGATGCCCTGCCCCTCCAGGCCCAGGAGTGAGAATGACTCCCTGCTGTGGCTAGTGCCTGGTTAGCTGCCCAAGGACATTTTCTTTCATTACTCCTTGGAGTGTGCCATCTGTTTCCTGCAGGGTCCCTGACTGATACAATGGTTTATGTCTGAGGAATATTTAATCATGTTCATATTCCTAGAACCACTGTGACTACTAATTCTCCCAGATCATAGCCCAGGTTTGCAAGGCTTTGATCTAGGGGCTCAGAGAGCCTAGGAATTCTCAGGAGGAGCCAATGGACCAGATAGATGCCATGGGCATTGTATTACTGTCAATCTCAGAATCCAAATATTCCTGAACAAAGAAAAGTCATAACTTTCAGGGCATATTTGGGGTTAGGTGGAAAGACTTGTTTGGAAATGTCTTTGAATTTGCAATTTTTGACTCGCAACATAAAATCTAAATCAAAAGGAAGGAAGTGAAGGCAACTAAGATTTATTGCTGTTTATTTCATTCTCACCGCACCCCTCTTGAAAAGGTATTTTATTATCCCCAGTTTACAGATGAGAAAATTTGGGGTACATATCTTCCCCCAAAGATCCAACTAGAAAGAGAGGACCAGGAGAGGCAAACATACCTGCTAAGTCTAGGCTCTCCACCGTTTGGAACAGATTTTTCTTTCAAGACTGATTGAAAATAATCAGTGAAAAATCCTTTGGAGAAGATGACAGATATGATATTATCTTGGGGGAATACTATCATCCTCAATTTTCATGAAATACCAAGTTAAGAACTTTGGAGCATTTCTTTCTAGTCAAGCAATTAGAATAAAAGTGATCAGGTAATAGCTAGATGGCATTCACTAGAAAGACCAAAAAGGACTCTAAGAACCTACTTATTTTAATAATGCCTTTTGTAAATGAAGGTGCTATTATGACCATCAGCTCTGTTTTTGTTTCACGTCTTCAACTTGCCCAGGTCTGGCTTCTCAGCTGTCCTTATTTTGACTGATTCTACCCAGACCAGGTGCTGTAGATTCTGTGAAATCACTGTCTTTGCAGCTGTGCTCACTACATTTCAGAGCAGCAAAAGAAATATAGTCTCTTTGCTTCCTTTTTAAAACCTGACAGTCACACTTTCTACACTTCAAAACCACACGGCATGACCTCAGCAGGCTGACATAAATGGACACTCATGCAAAGGATTATTCATTCGGTGGCTTTTTTCCATATGGGCAAAAAATGGCCATTAGTTAACCTTTGTAGAGTTTAACGGTTTACAAAGCAGTTTTCCATACATTAATTTAGTTTGAGTCTTGGAATGATTTATGAGATGGATCTATTTTTCCCCATTTATTTAGAGAAGGAAAGTAATATACTGAGGTCACACCACCAGTAAACGGCAGAGCTGGGACTTGTATTCGGGCCTGCTGCCCCTAAATACTAGAAAGTTCTTAGAACAGAGCAGTACAACCAATTCATCAGTGCTTTGGGATGTTTCTGCACCTGGTGGAGTTAATATGAGAATTCACGATTTTGGCAAACTCATAAATGCCAAAACACAAAAACACGAGTATTGCACAAGAAGCCTCTAGGTCCTATGGGCTATTTCCAAAGATAGGGTACCTGCTTCTCCTCTTGCTTTGGAGCCTGGAGAAACTACATCAAGCCCCTTTCCAGCTCCTGCTGCCCTAGGTCAAGCTGTAAAACCCACTGAGCTGCATCCCCAGCCCAAGCTCTAACATACTCCCTAGAACTAAAACTTGAGGCAGCCTCTAAAGAATAACTTGGGGAAATTCACACCTAACATCATATGAAATAATGAAAAGACTGGATGTTTTACTTAATATCAGGAACAAGACAAGGTTCTCAGCTCTCATCACTTATTTGCCACTAGATATTCTAGCCAGGGCAATTAGGCAAGAAAAAGAAAGAAAAGGCATCTAGATTAGAAAGACACAAATAAAACTATCTCTATTTACAGATGACATACTTGTATATAGAAAATCCTTTTAAAAAATCCAGACACACAAACTATTAGAAGAAACATCAATTGTATTTCTGTATACTAGCAATTCTCAAACTTCACATGGAAATACAAGCAACTCAGAATAAAACTTACTACATAAGCTACAGAAATAAAGACAGTGTAGTACTAGCATATGGGTAGACATATACAACAAGAGAACAGAATCAAAAATCCAGAAATAAACCCTTACATTTATGGTCAATTGATTTTTAAAAAGGGTACCAAGACAATTCAATGGAGAAAGAAGAGCCTTTTCAACAAATAATGCTGGGACAACTGATATCCAATTGCAAAAGAATACAGTTGAACCCCTACTTTATACTATATATAAAAATTAACTCAAAATGGGTCAAATACCTAAATATAAGAGCTGAAATCATAAAACTCTTCAAAGAAAACATAGGTATAAATCTTTGTGACCTTGCATTAGGAAACAGTTTCTTAGACATGACAAAAAAAAAAGCATAAGGAACAAAGAAAAAAAATGGATATGGTGAACTTCATCAAAATTAAAAAGATTTATGTTTCAAAGTACACCACCAAAAAAGTGAAAAGACAATGCACAGAATGGGAGAAAATATTTGTAAATCATGTATCTGATAAGGGTCTAGCATCCAGAATATACAAAGAACCCTTACAACTCAACAATAAAGAGAAAACCCAATTTAAAAATGGGCAAATGATTTGAATAGATATTTCTCCAAAGAAAATATACAAATGGTCAATAAGCACATGAAAAGATGCTCAACAACACCATTAGCTATCAGGGAAATGCAAATCAAACTACAGTAAAATACCACTTCATACCAACTAAGATGACCAAAATCAAAATGACAGAGAAGGATTATTGAGGATGAGGAGAAATTAGAACACTCATACATTGCTGGTAGGACTGTAAAATGAGCAACTACTTTGGAAAACCATTTGGTTTAACCTCAAAGGTTAAACAGAGAGTTACCATATGACCCAGTAACTCCACTCCTAGATACATACCCAAGAGAACTAAAAACACATGACTACACAAAAATTTGCATGCAAATATTCTTAAGCAGCATTATTCATAATAGCAAAAAAAAATGGAAACAACCCAAATGTCCATCACTGATGAATGGATAAACAAAACATGGTATATCCACACAAGGGAATATTATCTGGCCACAGAAAGGAATATCAGTATATCAGTATATACTGATATTTGCTACAACATGGATGAACTTTGAAAATATTATGCTAAGTGAAAGAAGTCAGACACAAAAGGCCAAATACTGTATGATTCCATTTCTGTGAAATGTCCAGAATAGGTAAATCTATACAGTCAGAAAGTATCTACTCATTGCCAGGTGCTGGGGATGGGGAGGGGGATGGGAATGGGGAGTGGCTTCTAATGGGTAAGGGGATTATTTTGGGGGTGATAAAAATGTTCTGGAATCAGACAGTGGTGATGGTTGCGCAACTCTAAATAATACTAAAAAATGCTGAATTGTATTGTATACTTCTATGGGTGAATTTTATAGTATGTGAATTACATCTCAATAAAGCTATAATAAAAAATAAAACATACAAATGGGTTCACTACATTTTTTCCCAGTTTTTCAGTTTGAAAAACGGCAATGGATTTACAAGTTCACCTCTCTAAGGCTACAAGGCCCATATCATCTCAACCAAAACCAAGACACAGACCAGCACAAAAGTTTTCTGCTTTTTAATTTATTTCAAATGATAAAAGTCTTACACAGGTCTACACATTCAACACATTCAGTGAGCCATTTTACAAATCATCTGTTGGGAAAGTGTTACGATGATGTGAAATTAGGGCTGTCACAGAATGGCCTCAGATGTCGGCCATCAGTCCACATGAAATATACATTTTCATTACTCAAAAAACACCCACTAATTTCTAGACTCTAGTCATGATGAGTTAATGGAAACTTACGGCAACCAAAAGGATTTTATGCAGGAAAATACGTATTTCCTATTTTTCACTCTAAACTCAGAGCATGAACACTTAAGAAGGATAAACACCAGGACAAATGCCCATTTTTAAAAAAAGACAGTAACCAGAATATCTTGTCTTGCTGATTGATTTCTAATAATTGGTGCTCCACACATATTTGCTGAATGAACACACAAGGTTTTTCTCCATCAAATCTCAGGTTTTATTTATTGCTTGCAGCTTTCCCTTGTACACCTTCTCTGTGATTGTGCTTGGCTAACCCTGAGCATTTTCATAGGGTCTACATCTCTTTGATATCCTTCCCTCCATTCCTTTTGCAGTATCTTCTCCTTTTCCCACCACTCCTCTGCTTCTCACACCTCCTCCTTCCTCCCCTCTCTTATCCCCTCATATCCCATCAATTGTCAAATGCTCTCAATTCTACTTGTCTATATCTATCCACTTTTCTCTGTCCTCACTACAACCATCTCGGGTCAAACACCATCACCTTTACTGCAACCCAGCAACAGCTCACAGTAGGAACAGCCAGCCTTTCTGAGGCACTTGCTGTG
Organism: Cabassous unicinctus; assembly: GCA_029593785.1. Lineage (NCBI taxonomy): Eukaryota > Metazoa > Chordata > Mammalia > Cingulata > Chlamyphoridae > Cabassous > Cabassous unicinctus. The sequence continues at coordinate 203 of JAQZBX010013111.1, read as the reverse complement.
CAAAACAGCTTTCATTTCATCCCCACGGTGACCCTACTGGGTAGGCGTTATCTCCATTTAAAAACTGAGGAAATCAAGACGGGCTTATGCTGTTCATAAACAAGCAGAGCCCAGGCCTGAAACTGAGTCTGGGGGATTCCAGCCATCACACCACCCTGCCCCCTGCCCTGCCACACTGCCAACATGGCTGCCAGAATAATTTT
>JAQZBX010013110.1:0-40311 GCA_029593785.1 Cabassous unicinctus | reverse complement strand
ATTTTGGAGATATTTTGGATCACATAAGGATCATAATTGTGACAGGGGAGGATCACTGGTTTGGGGTATCAGTGATGAGGGATTTGTTGGGAGGGATGCACCTAAGGCATGCCTCTAAGACATATAAATATGTTCATGTTTTCATGGAGCATTGTCCTGGTGGGTGGAGATCCACACAATAATGGAAAGAATAATGAATTCCACCCTAGGGGGTCCTGCTACCTTCTCTAATAAAACAGCAAAAATCCTCTGAATACATGGGCAGGGCCTAGTGAAGGAAGACAGACCATTTGCCAGGCCCTTGATATTGATGATTGTATTTATGAAACTTTTTTTGTGAAATTGAAACTTAGCCTAGTATTTTATATTGCCAAAGGGTTAACTCATGAAGGTCTCCATGTTGATCAAATGTAGCCTCTGTCTAAGTCAAACTCATCATATAAATGTACTACCTTACTCCCAGCATGGGACTTTATTCCCTGAAATAAGCCTCCCTGGCACTGAGAAATGCATCTGGAAAAAGACATTGAACAAAAGGGGGAAATATTAAATACAAATGTGTGTTTATGGCTAAGAGATTTTGAAGTGAGTTGGGAAGACATTCCAGTGGTTACACTTATGCACATCTCAGAAGGATCTCATTGACTGTCACAGTAAACAGTGCCTCATACAGCAAATCTCCTCAGGGCTCTAGAGACATCTAGACACCATAACCAGGGTAGACAAGCCCAGGACTTTGGCAATCTGTCAGTGGGCCTTGCTTAGGAATTTATCCTCCCCAGGGTAACAGTTAGTAGATGCCCTTACTTCAGAAAAGGAGGAAAAGGAGAGCCTTAGAATTTTGAGGAAAAAATCCTATAAAATATAATGTACTGTATCAAACTATTTTACATGAATGGCACAAGTATTCTGAAAGTTAAAAAATATGGTCACTGTCACAAACAGGTGTTATGTAATAAATTTATTTTTCATACATTGGAAAAAGGAACAACCACCTAAGACAAGATCTTGAAGATGTTTCCCTACATTTTCTCCTATGAATTTTATGACTCTAGCTTTTGTATTTAGGCCTTTGACACAATTTGAGTTAATTTTAATAAAAGGTGTGAGATAGGTGTCCTTTTTCTTTTAGATATGATATCCACATCTCCCAGCAAAATTTGTTGAATAGACTCTTCTGACCTAACTGTGTTTTAAAGTTGGGAAGTGAGAGACCACCAAATTTGTTATTCTTTTAAGGATATTTTTGGCAAATTGGAAGCCCTTATCTTTTAAGATAAATTTGATAATTGACTTTTTCAATTCTACAAATTAGGTTTTTGTAATTTTTATTGGCATTGCATTGAATATCTAGATCAGATAAGGTAGAATTGACATCTAAATGATATTTAGATTGCCTATACATAAACATGGAATATACTTCTATTTATTTAGGCCTTCTTTGGTTCATTTTAGTAATGTTTTGTAGTTTTCTGAATCAAGTTCCTTTATGCCCTTGGTTAAGTTTATACCAAAATATTTTATTCTTTTAGACACTATTTTAAATGGATTTTTTTTCTGACTCCTCCTCAGTTTTCTCATCAGCAGAGTAAAGAAATGCTATTGCTTTTGGCCTCAGCCACCTCAATCTTCAGCAATTACTACCCTGATCATTTGGTGGCCATCAAAATCAAAACAAGACCATCCACTAGCAAAAAGTTTACAACTTGCTGAAGGCTTAGTTGGTGGTTAACCTTTTTTAAGGTAATAAAGTATTTTTAATTAAAATATATATATTTCCTTTTTATATGTAATGCTATTACACACTTAAAAAATAAAACACTATAGTTAAAAAATAACTTTTTTATGCATTGGGAAACCAATACCTATATATGACTGACTGTATCATGGTAGTCTGTAACTTACCTTGTAATATCTCCAAGTTATAGTGAGATATATATAGTATGATATTACCCTATAAATGTGAAAATTAGAGAAATCAAAGGAAATGAGCATGAAAAAGAGAGAATAGAGAATCAAAGACTGCAAAATTAGGAACACAGGGAGCATGATATTCAATCAATAAGAAACACCCATATAGCTGCCTACATTGATTATAGGACAAACATTTTAACCACATTCCACAGTGACTGTATAAAAGACAACAGAATGATAGGAATCCTCCACCAAAAGCTATTAAACTTATAAAAACATATACACAACACTGAACATTAATAAGGGTACACATCCCACCTTGTGATGCAGTAAGAATATCTAAAGCCAACCTATTTTGTAAAACAACTTTTTGTAGTAAGATAGTTTTTCTGTTTAAGTAGGAAATTGCTACTTTGGGGTCATTAAGAGATTGAGCAATGTGATTGGCTAAAGCTGTAAGGTGTTTTTCAGTGACAATTGTAGCACCACCTGGTACAAAAATGGCCAATGGTGGAATTACCAGGGGGGCATGCTTTACTCTATATATAGACTTGATAGTAAAATTACAGAACTCAGGGGCAACCACCTTACATCACAGATTCCATCTTGTCATTTCATACAGACAGAAGTGATGTGATCTAGGGTGGCAGACTAAGCCATCAAACATCGTAAACCATTATACACAGCATATCCTAACAAAGGCCTAAGTTTATTCATCTGTTCCCTCACAAGGTAAAAAATATAATTATGAGTCTGATTGAAATATGGCAGCTGAATCTAGTCTTAAATGAGAATATCTTGTTCCAAACTTTACGATGGGTTGTATTCTGCCATGACAGCAAGGTTTTCCACTCTGTCCAATTTGCAGGAGTTATGGTCCAAGGAAGGTAAGTCTGTGGAAACCCAAGATATGTTTCAATTGTGGACATGGGTTACTGCCAAAATTCATTGGAAAAGGGTAATTTCTAGGGCACTATGGGTAAAAAGAAAGATATATGTGGGGAACAATAAGAGGAAGATCATGCTGGACTAACAGTATATAAGCAATATTTCCAGGAGTAGATAACAAAGTAGCAGGTAAGGGAGACTTTGAATACCATACATTTTCTCCCTGTAAATTCTCTGAGCTTTCTGTAGTGACATCCAAAAACTAGTTTAGGCATGAGGAGAATCCATATAGATACACATAGGATCTCTACTATTTTCTGTCCTGATTGGTTGCATTTCTACATTCACCTGTTAGCTTTCAGGGAAACAATGGGAAAGTTTTTCGTTTGGAGTTATCCAGGACTTCTTTTGAGTCTGGGACTTTAATACTGGAACTTGTGATCAGCGTCTTTGATGGGCTTTATTCTATCAGCTGTTTTCCCTCTTCTCCTATACTAACCTGCCTCAACCAACCCCTTCAGAGAGTTTACACCCTTATTCATAATGGAGAGCTGAGTGGTGATGGTAATTCTTCTGTAGCTGCTTCCTGCTGGTTAGAGGAAGTTCTCTGCCTGACAAGGTGTGTAAGTGTCTGGCTATTTTACTGAGTTTGAGGGAATGCAGGTTTGGCACTGTGGTTGAAACTGGGTGAAATCCCACATGAAAATACTAAAAGGATTTTTAAAAAAAGAAAGTGGCCCCCAAAAGGGGACCAGCCATAGCATACTGGCTCATGGGACTGAGAAAGACCAGGTGCTTCCAGAAGCTACATCTTCCTGAAGCTGATGGGCTTGATCTTGTAACTTTCAAATTCAGTCTAGGAAACTGCCACCCTTGGTTACCACAGTGGGGGTTATTCCTAGGACAGCTAGGAGAGGTATGAGGAGAGTCACTGCCCTAGAAATAAACTCACAAAGACAATATAGGCAACAACAAGATAAGCATATAGTTAGCAAAATAAACACAATACTTAAGAAAGCCATTCCTTTATCTTATAAGCACATGAATTAATTACTTAGAAAATGAATTAAGTTTATAAATACTTTTAACATGTGCACTATCCTTCTGCATATGATCTAGAATAGAAGAGATAGTATATTCAATAGGTATATAAGGACAGCATTTAATACTAATCAATGCATTAAACAATGCACGAGTTACTCTTTGAGCTGCAGTTAATAGATCTAAGGTCCAGGTTTTCAATAACATATATGCTTTCTCTCCTTGGAACAAGCCATAATGCCAGTTGTTCCTGTTTAGGTTCTACTCGCATTACTAAGGTAATTATTGCCTCACTTGGTATACCCGTCACACAGCCAGCATGCTGCAGCACCATTAGCCCATGGAGGGAGTCTCTAGTGTTTCACTGGCCTATTCCAAAGCATCCTTTGACACTATGAAACAAAGCCAGTTTGTAGGCAATATAAATCTGGCCATATCAAGCCATCACAAGCTGTGGCAGAGTCTGAAATTGTAACATACTTTCCATCTACTTCAGGTGCATGGGCAGATATGTGGCAGATACTTTTATTATTTTAAGAGTCATAGTGAGCAGCCTAGCTAATAAGTTAAATGCAAAGGCACCATGTAGGGTACTGGAGGCCTGGTTGGAAGGCACAAGAGTTTTTGACAATACTGAAGTGTATCTTTTAATTTTTATACACTTTCTAAGTACTTCCAATGCAGTTTATAACATTAAATGGATTTAAATATTTTAGTACTAACTTTTAATTTCTATATCTTTGCCATGATTAAATTAATTAACAGATATTTTACTTTAGCAGAATAGGAAAACTACTTTCTCCATTATTTAATGAAACCTAATATTCCCAATATAATCAAAATTATCTTCCTCCTACCACCAGTTTAATATGCAGATTGGGGTGGCATCTGACATGTTTCCCTGTTATGAAGTTACTTTTTGTTATCATTATCAGTTTAGGTTTCTATTTAATAATGGCATCCTGGAATTAGCCTTTTAAGTATTTCAGTTTAGACAATGCTTTTACAAACTTTTTATAATTAACCATAATTTACTTTGATTTTAATATTAACTCCCAGATTTCTACATAATGATTTCTCAGAATCAATTACATTATAATCTTTCAGTTCAGAAAATGTTTTTACAAATGTCCCATAAATATCAATAACTACATAGACTATAATTACATCATCTCAAGACAAATTTCACCTTTACAAAACACATTCCTTTACTTAATACTTTCTACAGATTTCTGTATTCATTCAAGCCTTGTCTTCTATATTTCCACCCTGATTTTATAAAACAGTTATCTTTTCTTAGGACAAATTCCATTCCCTTAAACAAACTTGCAGGAAACTGTCCTGCAAAGTCTTGTGGGTATCTGCCCAGCAGAGCCTGTGATGACACAAAGAATTATTCTGAACATGTAGATTGAGAGATGTGAAGGGGAGAACAGCTGAAGAAGCTATCCTTCCAAGTTCATCCCCAAAAGGGTTTTTATTCTCTATTTTACATAGCAAAAGGTTAGGATGTAAGTGCAGGAGAGCAGGCAGGTATTGTGCCTATGAAGGGTCATAAATAACATCATAAGAATTCCAGGTTGACAATGTGGTAGCAAGATTAAAGAAACATTTTGTGATATATGTAGGAGATAAGGTGACAGCAAAGGGCTAAGATAACTGATTAACCGAGCAAGGCAAGAATGTTAATGGCAGAAACTGACAGTGGAGATTGCTCTGTGTGGGCAGAGAACCAGACCTCCAAACTATTTCTTAGATGTAAAGATCAGAGGGTTCCCACACAAACTTATCAAATTTTAGTCAGCATTGCCTATGAATTAACTTCCACAAAACTTCTACTTCTTTATGTCCATTTATGTTTCATATCCTTCATTCTGTTCTGTGAAGAAAGAAAATATTCATTTCAATGTAAGAAAAAGATATTTTAAAAAGAGGTTTGTAAAAATTTCATTAACCAAAAACTTACAATTTTCATCATCTTAAAGATTTAATACATATAATGCTAACTTATTTTATTAGTATCCTATAAACCTAGGGAGATTACACCCAAGCTAAATAAAATTGAAAACATTATAGTTTATGCAAGAGATGTTCTTTTATCTGCCTTCCTCCACAGGAGGCTAAAACCTCTTTTTTTCTTTAATGACATTCTAATATTTAGAATAAACTTGAAGCATACTGACTACCAAGTTTGTAAATATATTATAATTGTTTAAAATTTAAATCATAATTTAGAAAAATCATTCCATAGCTTTCAAGGAATATTTCTTTAGTTACAGAAATTTAGCCATTGTATTATTACTTTTATCTTAAAAGCTGTTAAAGTTTAATTGGGAAATTACAGGACAGACTATAAAAACAGGTATCTTGTCCTTATTATTTTAATTTTCAAATATAGTAGACAGAATTCTAGACTAAACTCACATCTACCTTACTTTTCCACACCGAAACCATCCCCTTAGTTTTCTCAACTGGTTTTAATGAGTCACTGGAATTCAGCCAAGGTTAGAAGACCCTGAGGGCATGATTAGCTATAGAAAGATTATAGGACAATTCAGGATAAACTTTTAAATTTCTTTCCTTTAAATAGTTTATTCAGATTTTATGTGACTTTTTATCCTGTTTGGCTTCTCCAATTTGAGCTTCAGGATTACTCATTTACATATATAAGCACCCATTTAATTTTTAGCCATAAGAATAGAACTCTTTCAAGGATTTTCTTTTGTTAATTTAATATTATCATCTAGAGGTATGAAAAGATACACTGAACAAACAGACATACCCAAAATGAGTTAAGATGTACCAAGAGAAACATAAAACTCACTAATTTAACTCATAATTCTCACTCTTTTGGCATGGCTGTCTCCAATCTCTCCATCATTTCACATCTCTAATTCTTACTGCCTTTAAGATCTTCTCTGGAATCTGTGTTGCCTGTAATATGCAACACAACAAAGTGGAAACACTTTTATTAGTAACCAGCAGCCAGTTAGGAATACTTGAGCAGTAAAAATGCATTTAAGCACTAATTTAGCAGTATAGATAGATATTTAACACATATTCTGGATTACTCTTCATGAGCACAGACACGAACTTCAGGAGTAAGCTATTGATTAAACCTAAAAGTTCTTTTTAACACTTTAATAAGTATTCTGATTAAACTAAAATGTGAATAAAACTTAAGACATTTTCAAATAACATCCCATTAAACTCTTGCAGTTTACACACTTTTTCAATATGACTCATCATCAACTCGGTGCACATGATCATTTAAGGAACCTTTCATTTCTGCTTGTGCTAGGACTTATCCCTTTCTAAATTTAACTTTCCTTTTAAGTGGTGCACAGAAGCTTTTTCTACCTCTGTAGACACCGACAAGTCTCTGAACAGGAGCCATACTATAGCTGCCACTATCTGGCAGGCTCCCTTTCCCTTATTTAAGTGAAGCTTTTCTGGTATCTGCTGTAGCACAGTCAGCATATTTGCCAGGGTTTTTTTCAGTACCCTCATATTCTCTTGGCAGTCCCCACTCATGCTAGAGGACAGCCACCCTTCCCCACATGGATGTTATAGGCCACCCCAGAATTTCACCCATAGATTCTCCTTTCCCTGAGCTCATTTCTACTATTGCTGCTCACCCTTGGTCTCCTGGCTGTGGCTTGCCAATTGTTAGAACCCAATTCATGAAGGACATGACTTGATGAGGCTACAAGACCCAAGATCACACCTGGCATTTAGTCTAGCATAAGCTTCATTGGGACTTACAACAAGAGAAACTTTTTGATGGTGGCTGGTCAAAGAATGAATGAACTTAGCGCTTCACAAAGAGATGAGAAAATGATGGGTGGTACATAAGGGGTTTCAGAACAAGAAAACTCCATAGGGTCTGAGAACAGAGTTTCTGCTAAGGTCATGTGAAGCAAACACATGGGATCTTGTGAAGTTTTCACTATGCTTATAGGAAGGATGTTCACCAAGGTCATTTACTGCTTTGGGAAGATCATAGTTTATGATAGCATCTATACATTCTCTTCTTTCTGGGGATAGTTTTTAATCTTTAACATGTCTAGGTCACTCAAGTAGCTATATGCTGAAGACTTGGGGAGTATCATATGATGAACACACTGCAATTTGGGGATGGAGAGAATTTACTCTAAAGTTCCTATTATTCTTACACTCACACACTCATGTACAAAGACACACTCACACAGCCACTATATATTGTATAATATGAGGTAAGCATTGATTAAGAAAACCTGGTGTTCTTGATTCAATTAATAATTCTTATTTTTCTTTTTAATACAAAATATCATCAATAATGAATGATTTCTCAGTGGTGAAAGAATTTCTTCTCTTGGATTTTTATCATTCATGCGAGCTTATATTTTTTAATAATTTACCAGACAACCTGGATAGGGAATGGCATCATTATCACTATATCTTCCTTGGTTCCATACCTCCACAAGCCTTTGTATTTTTTAAGGCATATATCCCTTTCATCTTTGCCTCATTTCTGCCATTGTAACCAAAATGGTTGCTCCTTTACCCAGAAAAACTACATCTTACTTCTTTGCTGGTTCACTCAGCTCTTTATTTTGCTGTTTTCAGAAACTGCAGAACTGTTCCTCTTCACAGTGATGCCCATCGACCTTTTTACTGCCATTTTTACAATGAAGACATCATAAAATGGAACATATGTGTGTGGTACAGCAGTGGTTTTATGTGACTCATATACACTGTGGGAACTTTTATCTTATCACAGACTCATAAATTCAACATTTTTCTGTGCCATTCCCCAATTACTGACTATTTCTTGTTCAAAACATATAACTACAGAAACCATGCTCATTCTCATGAAAATAGTACTTAATTTATGCTGCTTTATCTGCATCCTAATATCATACATCTACATATTTTCTTCTATCAGAAAGATTCTTTCCACACATGGGCAGTCAAAAGCCTATTACAATTGCCACTCACACTAGGCAGTTGTTTCACTTTTCCTCACAACTGCATTTATTGCTTTCCTAAAACTCAGAGTCCATATCATTCACTGATCTCATTCTATGTGCTTTCTATTTTATCTTGCCCTCTTTCCTTAATCCCACAATATACATCCTCAGAAATCAGGCCATGAAGTCAGGTTAAGAGAAGTTCATCACTACAAAGCTCTTGGCAAAAGAAAATATTCTTATATTTACAAAATAGAGGTAATTTCCTCTTAACATTTGTTTTAGATAGGGTTAATCTAAGCTAGTCTGTTGCAATGCTGTGCTTATCTACAGAGTTAAATGGAACTATTGTGCTGCTCTTTGGTCAAACTGGAATGAAATATACTAACTAGCTGTTGATGAAGTCATGTATGGGTCTGAAACATTACAACTTCTTAGTTATAATGCATAACCTGGTAAGCTGAAAAATGTACCCCAATAGAAGATATATTTTTAATTTACTCTGGATTAATGTTGGTTTGAATTTATCATTAAGTAGGACTTTTAAAAGATATTATTATTAGTTAAGGTGTGGCCAACAGAATCAGGGTGGCTCTTATTCAATATTACTGAAAGCCTTATAGATAGAGGGCAACAGAAAGAAGCTGGAAGTCAGCAGAAGAAAAGAGGAAAGTAGACCCAAAGAGAAAGAGATAGCCATGTGATGGGAGGCAGAGATGGAAGCTAATGAAATCCAAGGATTTCAGCAAGCAAGCACCAGAATACATCAGACTTTGAGAAGAAAGAATGGCCTTCATGTCACCTTGATTTTGGACTTCGGGCCTCCAAAACCATGAAACAAAAATGCTTGTTGAAGTCCATGCTTTATATGACTTAGCATCTTGACACACAAAGATGTACACACAAACATACATACACACACATCAGTAATATCTATAGAAAATGTACACCACGATATTTTGCCCCTCTTTTCTGTTAAGCTATCCTGGTTTCTGGTTCTTTGCCCATTCATGCATCCTTGATTTCCCTATGTGACTAGAAAGTCAAGAGAACCTCTATTTCAACTGAGACTGTCGATGCCCTGAGTCCAAATAATTCCCAAACTTCTTGGTTTGTGTTCCTGGGAGGAAGCATGACCTGATTATGTAGGTGCTAAACAACTCAATATTCAATTGAGATTTCTTGATCCTGCTGCACTATACCTTTTTCCTTAACAAATCTTTTCTAAATATTCATTCATAGAGTCTACAGTGTTTTTTCCATTGTCTGAATCAACATTACAGACAGAAATTCCAATAAAACACTTACTTCATTTTCAACAGTGTTCTGATAAAAGTATTGGAGAAAACACAAGAGGGGTTTCCTGTTATTGGGAAATGTATTCATCTCAAAAGATATTTGGTTTTCATAACCCTTAAGAATTGTTTATGGGGATTGTGGGAACACGGCCAATGGGTTAAGTATATAAGTTTTAGCTCTCACTAAAACAACAAATAAAAAGCCAGAAATTGCCATGGGTGCCTGTTTTGGGGCACAGTAAACTAGGACACTACTTACCAAGTCCCACAAGAGTGAGAGTCAGAGACATGAAGAAGCCAAAACAAGTAATCATGAGCTATTAAACCCTCACTCCAGATATATTAAATGAAGCTAAAACTCCTGGTGAATTGTATCTAACTGAGAGTAGAGAAAACATCTACCTCCATGGGAAGGTGCTATGAGTAATCTAGAAGGGTGCTGGACAGTAGGGAAGCAAGGAATAATCAGAGGTTTCTTACCTTGGAGGCTGGAAGGGGCACACAAACCCAGCCCTCAGGGTGGACAGACTAGGTAGAGACACTAGCTGCCTTCTCCTAAAGGGAGGGTGATGGCACATTCCCTTCTTCCTTCATTTCCTCTTTTCTATGTATACTAATTTTGTCTACCAACAATCTCTTTTCCTTCCTTCATCATTCTATCTTCCACTTTTTCTTGTTGTTCTTACATTCCAACTCTCTTTATTTAGTCCTCACTTTTTCTGGTTTTTATTTCTATCTCATCTATCTTGTTTTCTTTCTTTTATTAACTTTAATTCTTTTTGTCTTTACTTTTCTATTTCCCTCTCTCCTCACAATTCTGACCTTTTAATTCATTCTCTATATTTTTCTCTATTTGCTCTCCTGTTTCATTGTTGGAACCCCACTTTATTATTCCTATTACTCTACACTGCTTCAATGACTTAAATATTCATTTTCCAAGGTCTTATATGGTTCCTCTACTAACAATTGTTATTATTATTATTATTATCCTTTTACTTTTCTCATTTCTTTCACTTTCTCAAGCCCTAATGATTCCCTTCAAGGGAACATGGACAACAGCAGTGAAATCGAATAAGAAGAACATATTGTCAAAGAGAAAACTTAACACACACACAAAAACAGCAATTAAACAAAATCCTAGAGTAAAGAGAGAAGCTAATCAACTAAATAAATTAATCAAGATAAAAAGATGAGCAGACAGCAACAAAAAATTACAAACCACAGGAAGGCATGGCCCCGTCCAAAGAAAAACTAATAACCAGGAAGAGTTGCAGAACACTGAACAACTAATCAAAGCTGTCCAGACAAATATCATGGAGAAACTTAATGAAGTGAAGGAAGAGATTAAGGATATTAAGAAGACACTGGGAGAGCATAATGAAGAAATTGTAAATATACATAAAAAGATAATGGATATGATGGTGATGAATGGCACAATCCAAGAAATAAAAAGACATTGGAAGCACATAACAATAGATTTGAACAGGTGATGGAAAGAATTAGTGATGTGGAAGACAGTACATATGAAATAAACAGATAGTAGAAAAGATAGATAAAAAGCTAGAAAAAAATCCAGCATGGACTTAGGAATTTGAATGACAACACAAAATGCACAAACATATACATTATAGGCATCCCAGAGGGAGAAGAGAAGTGAAAGGGGATAGAAGGAGTATTGGAGGAAAAATGGCTGAAAATTTCCCAATCCTATTGAGGAAGATGGATGTACAGGTCCAGGAAATGCTGCACACCCAAAACAGTATAAATCCCAGTAGGTCTACTCCAAGACATATACTTGTCAAACTGTTCAATGCTCAAGAAAAAGAGAATGTGAATATTCTTGCTGTCCTGATTTTGTGATAATCAGGGTAGGCTAAACATTCACTATATTAGAAACCATGCATGTGTACCTAGACCTAGTTTTTCTCCCAAGTTCTGGTTTCTAGAATACTAGTGATAAACTAAGCCCAATCTATTATATGACCATCTTGTAAGGGAAAAGACTGTAACTTTGGGTATCTTTGGTCAACCTTAAGAGATATAGCATGGGGACAGATGTGGCTCAGGTGGTTGGGTGTCCATCTCCCATATGGAGGGACCTGGGTTTGACCCCAGGACCACCCAGTAAAATCAAAATAAAGAAAAATGTAGAAGGTGTGTGGGCCACCAGGGCCTGTGTGTAGGTGCTCCACCAGGCCACACAAGTGGGTGAGCTGCCAGACATTGTCCATGGGACAGCCATCAGGCCCTGTGCGCAGATGCACCACTAGGACCTGCAAGTGGGTAAGCTTCCAGGCCTTATGAGTGGGTGAGCCTCCAGGCTCTGTGCAAGGATGCTCTGCCAGGCTGTGCAAGTGGGTGAGTCATCAGGCCCCACCGCGAGTGATCCATCAGGCCCAATGAGTGGGTGAGCCACCAGGCCCCACGAGCAGGGGAGCCATAAGGCCCCATCCATGAGTGAGCCACCAGGCTCCATGTGCAGGTGTGTGGCCAGGTCCCGTGAGTAGGTGAGTTGCCAGGACCCACCCTTGGGTGTACCACCAAGCCTTGTGATTGGGCGAGCCTCTAAGCCCTGTGGACTGCTGAGCCGCCAGACCCTGCAAGCCAAACAACAAGGTGATGACATAAAAGGAGAGTTACATAAGGGATAGCCAAGACGAGACACACCGAAAAACCAGAAACTAATGTGGTGCAGGCTGTAAGACACCTCTTTCCCACATTGGAGGTTCTGAGGATCATATCCCAGGAAAGACTGGAAGAGAAGGATGAGGCGAGAGGGCAGGAAATGGACACAGAGAGTTTCCCAGTGAACAGACACAGAAACAGCAAAACCCCAGGGGAGGTGGTAAAAATGGATAAAAGGAAATAAATAAATAAATAAATCCTTAAAAAATGTATATGGCAGGAAGATATGGACTGTAGTTAGTAGTAATACAGGGGGTCTTGTGAGCTAGCCCTGTATGATGTTATACCTGTTTGTTTTGTGAGATCACGATGTTTAATGAACACTTATAGTGTATGTATGTTCATGTATGAATGATATACTTCAATAAATTGTTAAAAAAAAAAAAAGACAAAGAGGAAATACTGAAAGGAGCAAGAGAAAAGATTACCATCATATACAAGAGTAGCTCAATAAGATTAAGTGCTGATTTCTCATTTGAAACCATGGAGGCAAGATGGCAGTAGTAGAAAAGAAAAAAAAATTCCAGCCAAGAGTTCTCTATCCAGCAAAGCTGGCATTCAAAAATGATGGAGAGTTCAAAATATTCACAGAAAAACAGAAATTAAGAGAGTATGCCAGTAAGAAACCTGCCCTTCAAGAAATACTAAAGGGAGTTCTGCAGGGTGAAGGGAAGAAACAGGAAAGAGGGAATTGGAGGAGAGTGTAAGATCAACTAAACTGACAAAGAGAGAAATAAAAATAACATATGACATACATGAAGCCAAAGAAAGTATGGCTAATATAAGTAATTTATTGAGAGTAATAACACTGAAAGTTAATGGATTAAACTCACCAGTCAAGAGACACAGATTAGCAGAATGGATAAGAAAATATGACCCAACTATATGCTATCTACAAGAAACCCACCTTAGACCTAAGGATTCAAAGACGTTGAAAGTGAATGGCTTGAAAACACTCTTACAAGCAAACAATAACAAAAATGGGTGGGAGTATCCATACTAGTATCAGACAAAATAGAATTTAAATGCAAAACTTTTGTAAGAGGCAAAGAGGGATACTATATGTTAGTGAAAAGGGTAATCTTTCAAAAAAAAAGAACAGACATAAACATTTATGAACCTAACAAGGGCACCTCAAAATATAGCTGGAAACACTGTAAAAACTAAGGGGAGAAAAAGATGCCTCTACAATTATAATGTGGGCCTTTAATACACCATTATCACCATTGGACAGAACATCTTGACAGAGAATCAAAAAAGAAACAAACACTTTGATTAATACATAAAATGATCCAAATTTAATAGACATTTAGAGAACACTATACCCAAATAGAGCAGGATATTCTTCTCAAGAGAACACGTACCATATTCCAAGAGAGAACACATGCTAGGCCACAGAAAAAATCTAAATGAATTCAGAAAGATTTAGATTATACAAGTAATTTCTCTGATTACAAGGGAATGAATTTGGAAATCTGTAAGGACCAGAGAAGCATATTAGGCACAAATATATGGAAGTTAAACAACACACTCCTAGACAAACAGTGTGTCAAGGAGGAAATCTCAAAAGAAATCAGTAACTATCGTGAAATGAATGAAAATGACAACAGAACATATCAAAACCTATGGGACACAGCAAAAGCTGTACTGAGAGGGAAATTCATAGCCATAAATGTATATATCAAAAAAAAAGAAAGAGCTAAAATCAAAGACCCAACTGCACACCTGGATGAATTAGAAAAATAACAACAAACTAACCCAAAAGTAAGTAGAAAGAAGGAAATAAAGATTATAGAAGAACTAAATGAAATAGAAAACAAGAAATCTCTAGGAAAAAAAAACCTTGTCCTTTGAGAAGATCAATAACATTGACAATCCTTAGCCAGACTAACAAAGAAAATAAGAAAGAAGCTACAAATACGCAAAATAAGAAATGAGGAAGGGGATATCACCACTGACCTTATGAAAATAAAGAGTATCATAAAAATATACTATAAAAAATTATATGCCAACAAGAAGGATAATTTAGAGGAAATGGACAAATTCCTAGAAACTCAACAAGCAGCCTCCATTGTAAAAAGAAGAAATTTATGAACTCAACAGACTAATTACAAATAAAGAAATAGACTCAGTCATGAAAAACATCCCAAATAAGAAGAGCCCAGGACCAGACGGCTTCACAGGTGAATTCTACCAAACATTACAGAAAGAATTAACACCAATCCTGCTTAAACTCTTCCAAAATATAGAAGTAGAAGGAATATTGCCTAACTAATTCTATGATGCCAACATTACCCTATTAAAAGCCAAACAAAGATGCCACAAGAAAGGAAAATTACAGACCAATCTCTCTAATGAACCTAAATGCTAAAATATTCAAGAAAATATTTGCTAATCACATTAAATAACACATCAAACGACTTATACACCATGATCAAGTGGGTTTCATCCCGAGTATGCAAGGATGTTTCAACATAAGCAAATCAATCAATGTAATATACCACATAAACAGATTAAAAAAATCACATGATCATCTCTATACATGCAGAAAAAACATTCAACATAATACAGTACCCTTTTCTGATTAAAACACTGCAAGAGATAGGAATAGAAGGAAACATTCTGAACATGATAAAGGGTGTATATAAGAAACACACAGCTAACATCATCTTCACTTGTGAAATCCTAAAAGCTTTCCTTCTAAGATCAGGAACAAGACAAGGATACCCACTATCAGTACTCCTATTTAGCATTTTCTTAGAAGTACTTGCTCAAGCACTGAGACAAGAAAAAGATATAAAAGGCATCCAAATTGGAAAGGAAAAAGTAAAAATTTCACTATTTGCAGATGATATGATCCTATACATAGGAAGCTCTGAAAAATCTTCAACAAAGCTTCTAGAACTTATAAATGAGTTCAGTAAAGTTGCAAGTTTTAAGATCAATACTCAAAAATCAGTAGTATTTCTGTACACCAATAACAGGCAATCTGAGGAGGAAATTAAGAAAAAAATACGATTTACAATAGTAACTAAAAGAATTAAATATGTAGAAATAAATCTAACTAAAGAGGCAAAGGAATTATATACAGAAAACTACACAGCACTGTTAAAGGAAATCAAAGAAGACTTAAGTAAATGGAAAAATATTCCCTGTTCATGAGGACCTTATGTTGAGTGAAGCAAGCCAGGCATTGAAGGATAAACAGTACATGACCTCACTAATATGAATTAAGTAAATTGAGCAGACCCAGAGAGCTATTGTCTGGAAGGTAGGTTTCCAGGGAGTACAAAGGGAGAAGAATGCTGTAATCTAATACCCATACAGATGTAATCTGTAGTAAGGTGAATGTGTGTAGTTGCACATTGAAGGGATTTGACAAGAAGGTAGTGATATTATTGGGTTGGGTGGTGCAGGATTGACAGGTGAGATGGTGGGTTGGAAGGTCCAGGAAACTGGGGGGGAGGGTTGGGAGAGGAATCAGGTGAACCCTGGGGACATGCACGGATGTGGTTGAAAGTACAAAGTTGTGAACGGTCTTATGGCAATATGACAAGGAAGGGTTACTGGTTGAGGTTTTTGGATGTGGGAACTTTCCAGGAAAGGGAACTCCAAGAGCAGGCTTCTAGGGAGTATGCGAGTGATCATTTTGCCATAATGTGTTGTATCATTGCTGGAGGCCCACATAATGAGTGGGAAGGAGATGGACTCTCATCCTGGGGAAGAAGGATATGTTCATAAACACAGGGGCGGGAGTCTCTCAGGAGCATGGGTGGTTTCTAATAAAGGAGGGCAAACCAGTGTGTCAAGAACGCAGTGTTGCAATAAACTATGAATCTTGTCTTCCAAGGAGTGAAGCTAGGGGGTCGCTGTGGGTCCTGAGGGGAGGCGGAAGGAGGAATAGCATAGATCAAATGGGGGGTATTTATGGGCAATGGAAGTGTTCTAGATGATCTTGCAATGATTGACACAGGCCACATTAAATATCATCACAATTTATAATAATGTACAGTTTAAAATGTAAACTATAATGTACACCATTGAGCATGTTTAGTAGCTACCTTTCATTATATGTATATCAGTTATAACAAAGGTATCATCCACATATAAAAAGGTATTAATATGGGAAGTGGGAAAAGGGGAGGATATTGGGTATATGATAGTCTCCTGTATTCTCTATGTGACTTTAGTGTGACCTAAAACTTCTTTGAAAACAAAATGAAAAGTTGTAAGACACTGGGGAATAAATGGAAGAAAATGCCACTGTACATACGGGACACCAGATATTAGAGTGATGAAAGACAAAATGTCCAAAAAAAATTAATTATTTTTCATCATTTTTTAATACCCGAATCTTTTTATTTTAGTTTTAGTTTTTTTAAAAAAATTTATGTATTTTTTTTCTTATATTTAAACATATCATTTTTATTTCATTTTTCTAATAATTGTATTTGACTATTTTAATGGCTTCATTTTTGAAGAAGCTTTGGATCACAGAAGGGTTACAACTAGGGCAGGGAAGGATCATTGGTGTGGGGTATCAGTGATGGGGGATGCATGAAAGGAAGTTCACCTGGGCATACATATAAGGTTTATAAATATGTTCAAATGTTCACAAGGTATTGTCACAGTGGGTGGAGACTCACACAATAACAGAGAGAATATTGAATTGCCATCCTGGAGAGCTCTGCCACATTCTCTAATGGAGCAGCAACAGTTTCCCAAGTTCAGGGGCAATGACAGTTGAAGAAGAATGATCCACTGATGGACACTTCATACTGATGACTATGCTTATGAGCCTTTGCTCTTGAAATTGAAACTTAGCTTAGTGTTGTGGCGTGCCTAAGAGTAGCTTCCTGAGAGCCTCCTTGCTGCTGAGATGTGGCCTTTCTCTAAGCCAAACTCAGCATATAAATGCATTACCTTCTGCCCAGCATGGGACATGATTCCTGGGGATGAGACTCCCTGTCACCAAGGTATTACTACCAAGCACCAACTAGCAATGCAACTGGAAAAAGACCTCGAATAAAAGGGTGAAAATGTAATTACAAATGAGTTTATAAGACTAAGAGCTTTCAAAGTGAGTTGGGAGCTCATCCCACAGGTAATGCTTATGCACATCTCAGCAGGATCTCATACACTGCTGAGGTGGATACTACCCCAAATACTGGGGTTCCTGAGAGCTCCAGAGACACTCATGACCTATGGTCAGGGCAGATCGCTCTGTGGTTTGATGCCTTGACAGTGCACCCTACTTTGGTGTTTGTATTCCTGAGAGTGACAGAGTTGGACTCAATTATCTTTCCCCACAGATAGCACATCTGTCCCTTCTATTTATATCTATACTTGGTGCTGGAGTTTACAAGTGTACATTCAAGATACTGGAGTCTGTGGGCTGCCCATGTGCCAGCTAGACCTGAAACCTCAACAGATTTGCGATACCTACTCTCCAGTTCTTTGGACTCAAACAAGACAACTAACAAGGACATTAGAATTTGTCAACCAATATAACAAGGAAATGAGATAGCCAACAACTGCAAGCAAGGGAGACCCATCCATCAGTTGTATGGAATTGAAGCCTCCTCTTGAAGGTGGAGTGGACATCACCATACCAGAATCTTAAGGATTGTGGAGTGAACTATAGACTAGAGTGGACTTACTGGTATTCTGCTATAGATATACTGTTTTTCTAGCATTGGAAGAAATTATAACATTGATGTGGAGGAAGTGACCACTGGAAGCTCTGGGGGCAGGGAGTGGGCTAAACATTTGTAATACAGATGCTTTTTCAGGACTTGGGAATCATCCTGAATAACATTGCAATGACAGATATAGGCCATTTTATATCATCCTATAACATGCAAAACTGTGGGAGAGAGTGTAGACTACAATGTTGTAATAATCAGCTAAAGAGCACTGAGGCAAAATACCAGAAGTTGGTTGGTCTTTATAAAGGTTATTTATTTGGGGTAGAAGTCCGCAATTGCCAGGCCATAAAGCATAAGTTTCTTCCTTCACCAAAGTCCATTGCTTCGTGTTGGAGCAAGACAGCTGCTGACGTTTGCCAGGGTTCAGGCATCTTGGGTCCTCTTTCCCCTGGACTGCATTTCTCTCCGGGCTTAGCTACTCTGTTTCTTCCACAAGGTCAGGTATAGACTATGAGGCTCTTTAGGCTTTGCTTCTCTCCACAAGGCCTGCTGTGAACTCTCAGGCGAATAGCTTGTCTCTATCCCGGGGCCTTCTCTCCTTCCTCACCAGAACTTCAACATCAAAACTTCTCCAACACTGTCCATAGTCATGTCTTTTAACTTCAAGACCCCACCCACCAAGGGGTGGGGCTCAATGCCCTACTGCAGTGGCTCAGTTAAAGCCCTAATCATAACTCAATCATTCCCAGATTAGCAGACCAGTTTACAAGTGTAATCCAATATCTATTTTTGGAATTCATAATTACATCAAACTGCCCAACTGCTACACTCCACCCTCTGAATTCCAAATAATACATTACAATATTGGAAAAACCTTAAATCAGTAACAATGCAAGTACAAAATCATATCATAATCAGTTTAAAGAAATACAGTTTGTTTTGGCGCAAAGTTCCTTCTACCTGTAGACCTCTGAAACTTACAAAATTATTTATCTGCTTCCAATACACAAATGAACAAAGGATAAACATTTTCATTACCTTAAGGAGAAATTGGGAGGTTAAACATGAGTCATGCATCCTCTACTGTTCAGGGCATCCTCCATTCAATTTCAAAGTCTGAGAGTCATTCTTAAGAATGTGTTTTCTTCTCCTTGGGGCCACATGGGGACCTACACTTTCCATAGGCTTCCCAATGGCCATTTTCTTGGTTCCACCCTCATCAAGCATCTGGGTGTCAACCAAGCTCCAGACCTCACCCTCCAAGAGTGTTGGGGTGATTGCCACACCTTACTCAATCTTTGCATTAGAGTCTTAGCCCCCCTAGAACAGTGAGGTGAAGACAACATTCCCCCTAACCTTTGGCATATAGGCTCAACCCTCTCAGAACAATGGGTTGATCACCTGGCCTTCTCTAATCCATAGGTGACAGGAGCACCCCTCTCAGACCAATGGGGTGCTGACCTTAACTGCCCTAATATTTGAGGAATGTGTTTCACCATCCCTGGACCCTGGGGCAGCAAAACTCTTCTTGAACATTGGGTGGGAACATCCACCGTCTTCAGCTCCTGGGGCAAACTCACCCTCTCTGTACACATTGGTGGGACTCCTCTCTTGGCCCAAGACAATGTCTTAATTCTAGATCTCAGCTTCCATGGATTTCTTCTTAAAGCTGTTTCTCCTTCAAACTTTCCTTTCCATGTCCTCTTTTTTTGGTCCAAGTTAAAAGTGGTTTTGTTCATATAGCTCTCTTAAAAAAATTGTTTGTTTAGCATGCAGGAAACAAGGGTCCAACCATCTGACAGAAAGACTTTCCACAAGTCTTTCCTAGATGACTGCATCTTCAATCCTGATTTACAAGTTCCAAGTTTAGTTAAGTCTTCAAATGGGGCACTATTGTCTGGGAACTCAATTTTCAGAGGATTGGAATTTCTGGGATCACTTTCTGTTTTCTTTGTGCCCAAGAGTTCAGTTATTAGCGTATTTCTTTCATCTAGCATTTTGCTATAACCTGCAAGGAGAAGCCAAGCCAGATTCTCCAGGTTTGCTTTGGAAAGTTCTTCAGCTAAATGCTCAAGTTTGCCGTGTTCAAATTCTGTCTTCCATATAACACCAAACATTAATCTTGCTAAGTTCTCTGCAACTTTAAAACATGCATTACCTTTCCTCCAGTTTCCGAATAATAATTTCATCATTTACTTCTAAGGCATCATAAAAAGTCTCTTTAGTGTCCATATTGCTATCAACAGCTTTTTCAAAGTGATCTAGGCTTTTTCCATCAAGCATTTCACAATTCCTCCAAAAAATACCCCTTAACCATTTATAAAAGCATTCCAACATTTTGGTTATTGCAAAAGCACTTCCCCACTCCTCGGTACCAAATTCTGTATTAGTCAGCCAAAGGGTGCTGATGCAAAATACCAGAAGTCAGTTGGACTTTATAAAGGGTATTTATTTGGGATAGAAGTCCACAGTTACCAGGCTATAAAAGCATAAGTTTCTTCCCTTACCAAAGTCCATTGCCACGTGTTGGAGCAAGACAGCAGCTGACATTTGCCAGGGTTCAGGCTTCTTGGGTTCCTCTCTTCCTGGGGCTGCATTCCTCTCTGTGCTTAGCTCCTCTGTTTCCTCCACAAGGTCAGCAGTAGACTATGAGGCTCTCTAGGTTTTGCTTCTCTCCACACAGCCAGCTGTGAACTCTCAGGCAAATGGCTCATCTGTATCCTGGAGCCTTCTCTCATTCCTCACCAGAACTCAGACATCAAAAAAGCTCCAACACTTTCCTTTGTCATGTCTTTTGTCCCCAAGGAGTGGGGCTCAATGCCCTACTGAAGTGGCCTGGTTAACTCCCTAATCATAACTCAATCATGCCCAGATTAGTAGACCAGTTTAAAAGCAAAATCCAATATCTATTTTTGGAATTCATAATTACATTAAACTGCTCAGCTGCTACAGATGTGAACAATGGTCCATACTCAGTGGCAAAGACACAGGATGCATTTATCAGTTGCAATGAATGTGCCACAATAATGAAGGATGTTTATGTGGGAGGGTGTGGGAGGTGTGGTGAGTGGGGCAAATGGGAATCCCTATGTTTTTTGTGTAAGATTTATGTAATCTAAGTATCTTTTAAAAAGTAAAATATATATTACTATAAAAAGAATTTTTTACATTGACTACAACCTTGTGTTATGTCATTTCAACTCTTTTGAATTATATAAAGGTAATATTTGTAATTTGAATTTAAACTAGAGAAACAATTGATTTAAAAATAACTTTGTTATTTAATTTTAACCACCATTTTAAAAATTGATAATTTTCTTAATTCTCCCCTCTCATTGAACATCAAGGATTCTCAATGATATAAAAGTGTTTGCTATGTGTCTTGTCAGTATTCCCTTTATTCACTGCCCAGTGATACATGTTCTGCCATTGCTAGAATAATAATATCTACATTACTCCATAGTTGCATCCCCTCCTTATGTTTGTTCATTCCTCAATCTTGAGGATTTTCGGGTGGTGATGCAAAATCCGCTTCTGGATTGACAGGGAGCTTAGATCACATGGGGGAATTGGATGGAACTGTTTTGCTTGCAATTGTAGATATTCTTTGTTGTTTGGAATGGGGATTGTCAACCATCAACATTTTGTTAATTTTCCTGGGCAAGACTGATGAACTGGAGAGTAGATATTGGCTGCAACTCTGTTGAGATTCAGGGCTCAACTGACATATGAGCAGACTGATGATTTAAATTGCTGGGACATATATTTTACAGGTAGAGTGTTAATTATAGGTTCATATAAGAGTATAGAAGAATCATGAGTAGAGAAATTATAAATGAGTTTAACTCTGTTTTATTGGGAAAACATTATAATTTATTCCAAGATAAGCTCCACTGATGGGTGCTCATTTTAAGAAGCTGTGTACCTTGCTTATATTATCTAGATGTTTCTGGAGTCCTTGGGAGCACCCTGGTATGAGGGTTTGTTTACTATAGCAGTTAGTGGCATCTAACTGAGACATGCATAAATGTAACTTCTGGAATGACCCCCTGCCTTACTTTGAAATATCATAGTCATAAAAAACCTTGTGTATTTAATGGTTCCCCCTTTTGGTTAATGTCTTTTTCCAAATGCATCACAGATTAGAGCTTGGTGTTAATACCATGGCGCCAGGGAAGCTCCTCCTCAGGAATCATGTACCATGTTGGGGAGGAAGGTAGTGAGCTTATTTGATGAGTTTAGCTTAGAAAGAGGCCACATTTGAGTAACAAGGAGGTTTTCATGAAGTAACTCTTAAACATTACTTGTCATTAGGCTAAGTTTCATTTTTGCAAAAATAAGGTTCATAAGTACAAGCATTAATATTAAAGTCTTGGTAAGGATGTTGAATATAGACTTGCCATGTGACCCAAAAATACCATTCAGAGGTATATACCTAGAAGAACTTAGAGTAGAGAAAAAAACACCTGTACACCAATGTTCATAGTGGCATTATTCATGTTTGCCAAGTGTTGCAAACAACCCAGTTTTCCATCAACTGATGAATGGATATACAATTTGTAGTGTATACAAACAATGGAATATAATGCTGTGATAAGAAGAAATGAAGTTGTGAAATATATGACAACAAAGATGAACCTGGAGGAAATTATGTTGAGTCAAGCAAGCCAGACACAATAGGACAAATACTGGATGATTGCACTATTATGAACTAAATATATTGTGTAAAATCATGGAGATAATAATTAGAATATAGATTCACCAGAAAATAGAATGAGGGTAGATAATTAAATCTGTGGGTTAATCTGTGCAGAACTGGTAACATGATTATAAACTTTGGAAATCAATTGAAATGGTTAAAGCACATCATGCTGTTTGTAACTACAGTTGTAACTGTAACATGGGGTTGAACAAGATAGTAAAACCTCATGTAAAACATGAATATAAGTGATATTGTATATAACTGTTTTTTACAAAATATAAATACAAATATAATAGAGAAAAGGAAAAAGAATAGCAGCTATGTACAGCAAGGGAAGAATAGAGAGATTGAGAGGTGGTGAGTATTGTTTGTTTATTATTTTTGGAATAGTGATAGTGCTTTAAGGATGATTGAAGTGATGAATACACAAATATGTGATTACACGGAATACCGGTGATTGTACACTTTGGATAGATTTATAGTTTGTTAATATGCATCAATAAAATTTATTTGTTAAAAAAAAGTAGAATGGAGGGGTGAGAAAATAAACTAATGGAAAGAAACTAGACACAAATATTGCTTGATGCCATCTATACAGTATATAAATATAAATAAACAAGAGAGATAGACACAGAATAGCAGCTATGTAAAGCAGGGGAAGCATAGAGAGATTCAGCAGTGATGCATTTTTGATTGTTTTTTGTTTGTTATTATTATTGAAATAATTTAAAATCCTCTAATAATGATTGAGTTGATGAATGTGCAACTGGATGATACACCAAATATCATTGTTTGTACACTTTGGAGGGATTTATTAATCTGTATAAATAAAAATGATTTGTTTAAAAATTTTAACAAGTAATAAAAATTTTAAAAATTTAAAATATTGAAAGCTTGGAATATTTGTCTGTTTTACTTTATTAGGTACTGCCTCTATACTTCAGATATTTTAGCCACTCAAATTAAAAAAGAAACAAGACTATCCAGGAAGGAAATTTAATATTTTGTTGGTTATTGTGTGAATTTCCACATACTGAGAAAACACCCTCTGACATTATAGACACATTCATTTTCCACAGAGGCATTTTCAAGGTGTACCCTTCACTAAACAATTTATTTTGAACTAATTTCAAAATTTGAGAAAGTTTCAAACATAATACAAAATAATGCTACAATATGCCTCCTACACAGACACAGATAAATTTACCATTTCTAAACTTTTTCCACATTTTATATCATTCTATCTTTTATTGATTGATCAAACTGTCATCTTCATCATCATCCATCTGATTGAACTATATTTCTGACTATCTATATATTTCTAAATATGCATGAGAAGTTCATATATATCATTTTCCTTTACTTTTTAAAATGTCCGTCATAGATTCCCAGCTTCTAAATCAAATATAATCAATTTGATTAAATGATGTAAATTTATTTCTTCATAATTTTGAGGCTAGGAGAAGTAAAAAATAAAAACATGAGTAAAGTGATAGTTTCTCCCAGAAGCCTCTGGCCTTCTAGATTGTCTGCCAGTGATCCTTGGTTTCTTAGATTTTCTGTCACTTTGCACTGAATATGACGGAGTATTTTCCTTTCTCTCCTGAGTTCTTCTGATTTACAGCTTCTCATCCCCCAGAAGCCATTCTTTTCATAAAGTTGTCAATAATATAGTTAAGACCCAATTTCAGTTGGGCCACAACTTAGCTAAAAATAACATCTTCTAAAATTCCTATTTACAATGGGTTTACACTCACAGGAATGGATTAAGATTAAGAATATGCTTTTTTTGTGTGTAGGGGATAATTCAACATAAGTGCTCCTCCATGTATAAATCCTAAGAACAAGAATATTCACTTATATAACCACATTAAGAACAATTAACAATTTCAAGAAACTTGATATAATGTATATGGTTAATATTCCAATTTTTTCAATTGTTCAATAATGTTATTTGGGCATTATGTTCTCCATTATTAGTTCTAATCCCTGATCTATTTAGTTTTCATTGTCTCAGCTCTTTCTGTTTTTAAATAGTGGTAGCATATATAGAGCATAAAATTTCCCATCTCAACCATTTCCATCTGTATAATTCTGTAACACTAATCATATTCACAATGGTGTGTGTAACAGTTGGGCAGTTTGACATAATTATGAATTCCAAAAATAGATATTGTATTATGCTTGTAAATTGGGCTGTTAATCTGGGCATGATTAGGTAATGATTAGGGCATTAACTGGGCCATGTCAGTAGAGCGTTGAGCCCTGCCCCTTGGTGGGTGTGGTTTCAAGGACAAAAGATATTGCAAAGGACAGGGTTGAAGCAGTGTTGATGTTGGAGTTCTGGTGAGGAAGGAGAGAAGGCCCGGGGATAGAGACGAGCCATTTGCCTGAGAGTTCACAGCTGGCCTTGTGACACAAAGCAAGCCTAAGCCTAGAGAGAAGTAAGCCCTGGGAAGAGAGGAATCCAAGAAGCCTGAACCCTGACAAATGTTGGCAGTGGTCTTGCTCCAACACGTGGCAATGGACTTTGGTGAAGGAAGAAACTTACACTTTATGGCCTGGTAACTGTGGACTTCTACCCCAAATAAATACCCTTTATAAAGACCAACCAATTTCTGGTATTTTGCATCAGCACCCCTTTGGCTGACTAATACAGTGTGCTATGATAAAAACCACCCATTACTGAATGTTTTTTCACCCCAAAGACGCTGCACCTATTGACATCAACTCCCCATTACCCTCCTATCTACACCAGTAACATACACTCTACTTTCTGCGTCTCAGAAATTTTATAATATTAGTTTTTTTTCCATATAATTATAATCATATAATATTTATCCCATTATGTATGGCTTATGAATGTTTGCTGCTCATCTTTCACACATACAAATACACATGTACTAAAAGAAAAGCAATACCTTTTGTCACACTGTATTGTTTATTCAAAAAGTGTAATTTGGGGGTGGATGTTGCTCAAATACTTGGGCATCCGTCTCCCATATGGAGGGACCTGGGTTCAATCCCTGGAAACTTCCAATAAAGATAAAGAAATATAGAAGGTGTGCAGGTTGCCAGGCCTTGCAAGCAGGTACATTACCAAGCCCTGTGGGTGGGTGTACATCAGGCCCCTTAAGTGGGTGAACCCCCCAAGCCCCACACATGGGTGTGCCATTAGGCTCCATGGTCAGGTTCCATCAGGCCCCACACATGGGCGCACTGTCAGGCCCCACTGAATCATGCAGCAAGATGATGATGTAACAAGACTTGCCAAAAAAACAGGAACTAAGGTGGTGCAGGCAGTAGGATGCCTCTCCCACATTGGAGTTTCCCAGGATCGAATCCTAGTGCAGACAGGAGGAAAAGGATGAGAAGAGAAGACAAGAAGCTGACACAGAGAATTGCCCAATGAATGGACACAAAAAAAAGCAAAAATGGGGGGAGGAGGGTAAAAATGGTTAAAAGGAATATAAAAATAAAGAAATCATTTAAAAAATGTATTTTCACCTCAAAGCACACTGTATTACCACATATTAAATGATTGATTATAGAATATTGGCTTACTATTATTTTTCACACATTAAGCAAACAGGTTAATTTATTACACAGAGAGCATGATGCAAAAATGATGATCAAACAAAGATTTTTTTATTAAATCCCTTAATCAAGGGAGAACATCCCATTGAAAAACACTCAGAAGGAGAAACTTGGGAATGATATTTATAAGTTTGGGCTTCTGACTTGAAACAATTTAAGACAATATTTTAATTGTTGTCAACTCTGGGATTGGGCAAAATTCACTACCTATTAGCTTAAGAATCAGGAACACATTGAGACAAATATCTTGAGGTGAGTTCTTAAATGGCATGGGAAAAGTACTGATAAGCTAACTCTTGTCTTCATAAGCAGGCTGATTGCTGAGATGAACAAATATTTACCCAGATACATAGGAAAATTTTAATTTACTAAAACAACAATGACATCATTTATTGGTCTGTTTTGTTAACCTACTGTGAAGGAATTTTTTGGAATACACAGATATGCTGATGTGGGAATTCTCAGCTCTCATTGCCACCTTGTGGTTATTATCCAGTCAGAGTTGAAATTTATATTATTCCTTTCTATAGAAGTGATCAATTCATATCTGAACTACTCCTTGTTGTATCATCATTAAATATTAATTTTCTGTCATTGCCATTTAAACATCTGTAATTTACTTGTTTTCCTCTAGTTATTGGTAGATGACTGTTTGGATAGGACAATAGCTGTACAAATTATTTAAGAATGTGGAACTCACACTATAGGACACTGTAACAGAGACAAATAATAAGAGAATAATTAAAATCAGAGATTATTTTTATTTTTATTATTTTTATTCTACTTTTATGTATTACAGGATAAAACATTCTCCAATGAGAGCAAGAGGAGAAATTTCATTTCAAAGTGAAAGAACAAATAGTATCAGATATTGCCCTATTAACAAGTTTACAGAATCTTTTAAATTTAAAAAGTCATTTTTGTTCATTTAGTTATTAAAGAGCCCAGAATATTTTCTGAGTGTATAAGAAGAGGATTCTCTCCTAAGATTGTACATGTTCTACCTTAAGAGGACATTATTCAATCTGACACTTTGTTGTTTAAACAAGCCCCTGTCAAAATTCATGTACTTATTGTTGGAGAAGTTTTATTTTTAACACCATTATCTACCATGCTTGTGAAATTTTCAATCATATCTTGTGGGACTTTTCCAACTTATCATTGTTTCTGTAAAGTGTGAGATTAAGAGAATTTAGAATGGTAGAAAGTGGCATAAATTTCCCTTTAATTGGTTTGATAGACCCTCATATGTCCCTCAAAGATATGTTTAATGCCAAACCACCAGTTATGCTATTGTGAAATCATTTCTAAAAGAAACATTTGAAGATTCTATTCGGATGAGGCAAAACTCAATAATGAGTGTATGTCTAAATCCAGTATGACTGGAGTCCATATAAGCAAAGGAAACTAGGACCCAGAGCTGTAAATCATAGGAGCAGACAAAAAGACACTGATTTTCATTTTATGAAGGCAGAGATGGAGCAACCACCAGAATGTTGGCAGAAAACATTGACTGCCAATACTTTGATTTTAGACTTCTAACCTCCAAAATTGTGAGATAATGAATTGCTATTATTTTAGCCAAATAGTCCTTAGATATTATTTTTTATAGCAGCCCTGGCAAACTAATATATGTGTCTAAATTTTTTATTCTAAAATAGAGATCCAGTAATTCTCATTCTTGAATGAAGATATCTAAATATCTTTTTTTGATGAAAGTGAAAATGACAGACCAAATTGGACCCTAATTATTCTCAGGGATTATCGTGAAATAAGACATAAATGCATGGGAAAACTCAGGTGGAGTTAAGGAGATGGAATAATTGAGAAAATGGAGCTAAGATTCTGGGCAGACAACGGTACGTACAGTTCACAGGTAGAGTACAATAGAGGAGTTAGCTGAACAAAAAATTAAGCCTGGAGATCTGCAGAACATTGCTCTTAAGTTTTTATCCAATATTGTTCTGTACACACATAGAAGGTACCTTCCCAAAGCCTGTTAAAGAACTATCCAAAATTATTAGAAGGAAAATGCCAGGTACTAATGCAGTGCAGGGAATTGCATGTGTATACTCAACAGCCAAAAGAGACATCTCATAATTTTAAGAATACTGGAGAGAGTATTCACAAGGGATTGCCTTAGTGATTAAGAAAAACTAACCTTGAAATAAACACTGGTGTGGTTTATTCTTTTATTCAAATCTAAAAGAAGACATGGAAATATCAAAGCATTTCCACATAACTTAACTGTGGATTTGAAAAAATCTTAAGTATATTTATAGGAATACAACATACTCATTAAGAATAAAATTCATATAGTGGAGAGAGAAGGCAAGATGGCATCAGGTTAAGTGGGCGCTCAACATCTCTCTCGCAATAGACATCTGATTGGGGGCAGGATCCTGCCCAAGTGAGCTGTTTTGGGATCCCATGGATGCCGGAGACTTTGGGGCATCAATCTGGAGAGACCTGGACAGGGAGAGAGATTGCACAAGATAAAACCATGAGTTTTTAGCCCTGTGCCTGGAAATCACAGACAGTTAAGCCCTACCCTCAGGACAGGGGCCCAGGGTGAGCCCCAAACCCGCTGGCCACCCAGCACGAGGAAGCATTCTCTGAGGGTGGGAGCATTCTGGCAAGGGGTGGAGAGGGGTTTCCTTTCTGTGTGCTTGGTTGCCTAGATCCCTTTTGAGCTTTGGGGAACATACACACCAGCTCAAGGTGGAACCAGGCAGAGGGAGAGGCGAATCTGCTGAGGAAGCCTGATTTACCTAATCACCCTGGGATACAGAGGCTTGGTCTGAGAGAGAGTGGAGTCAGCCAATTTAATAGTTCCACACTGAAGACTATCAGAATTTCAACTCCCCTAAGGTAGTCAGGCAGTGGGAAGCACTTAATAAGTTTTCAAGAGCCTATTTAGGGTCCCCTGGGAAGAAGAGGTAGTCTAGAAGAGGCTTGAAAAACATTTCTGTGTGGTGAACTCAGTCATCAGAGTCCCATTTGAATTTCAAAAGGGAACTCATCCTGACCAGGAGAGTGGAGGGGAGATCTGCTCATACAGCCTGCTGAATCCTGCTGCCCTAGGAAAGCAAAACCTGCCTGGGGGAAAGTGACTGAATAGCTTTCTGAAGAGCTAACTGACCCAATTAGAAAGGTAGTTTAGTGGAGGAGTTTCTGCCTTGAATATATGAGGTCCCAAGTTCTATTCCTGGCTCCTCTAAGAGTAGCTATCCATCAGGATATCTAACATCCAGCTGATACTTTAGGAAAGGGAAAACATAGACATTATTTTTGTACTAGCTTCTTTTGGGTCCCTTATTTTTCCAAAAAATTTTTAAAAGATTACATTTAAAAAAAAAGGAAATTAGTTTACTCGTTACCCACCTCAAAACCTGCAGAGAGAAGCCTGCAGGGTAATTGATTGATGAACATAGGCACCTGAGATCCACAAGGGCCCAAGAAGGAACACTGTTCTTCTTTAGAATTTTTTGACTGCTAGCTTGTGTGTTTGTTTGGGATTTTTTTGTTTCTTGTTTTTCTTTCCTCTTTCCTCCTTCCCCCCCTTTTTAAAATGATGTGCTGATAACTTGTTTCTTCTTTGCTGTGCTTCTTCTTCCTTGATTTCCCAGCTTCTGTGTATACTGATTGTGTCTACCAATGCTATCTTTTTTCCTCCATTTGTTTTTCTATCTTCTGCTTTCTGTTGTGCTTCTTACATTTCACCTTTCTTTATTTAGTCTTCAAATTTCTTGTTTCAATTTCTATCTTGTCTATTTTGTTTTCTTTTTTTATTATTGACTTTTTTCTTTCTGTCCTTTCTGTACTCTTTCTCTCTCTCCTCATGATTCTGGCCTTTTCAATCTTTCTATATATATTTCTTTATCTGGTTTCCCATTTCAATGTAGGTACTCCACTTTTTTATTCCTATTACTCTACACTGCTTACTGGAGTTAAGTATTCATTCTTCTAAGTCTTATATGACCCCTCTTCTAACTTTTATTATTATTATTACTATTAACCTTTTTCTTTTCTTACCTCTTTCACTTTCTCTGGCCCTAAACTTTTTCTTTCAAGGGAACAGAAAGCAGCAGGAAATAGAACAATAAGAACAAAGTGTCAAAGAGAAAACTTAACCCACAGACAAAACCAGCAATTAAATAAAACTCTAGAGCAAAGAGAAGAAGCTAATCAACTGAATAAACCCATCAAGATAAAAAGATGACCAGAGGGCAACCTAAAATTGCAAACCATACTAAGAAACAGGAAGACGAGGACCAGTCCAATGAACAAACTAAAAACCAGCAAAAGTGGCAGAACATTGAACGACTAATCAAACTAGTACCAAAAAATATCATAGATCTACTTAATGAAGTGAAGGACACGATTAAGGATATTAAGAAGACACTGGGAGAGCATACTGAAGAAATTGTAAACATAAATAAAAAGATAATGGATATGATGATGATGAATGGCACAATTCAAGAAATCAAAAAGACACTGGATTCATAAAACAGCAGATTTGAACAGGCAGAAGAAGTAATTAGTGATGTGGAAGACAGTACATCTGAAATCAAACAGATAGTAGAGCAGATAGATAAAAAGATAGAAAAAATCTAGCAAGGACTTAAGGATTTAAATGACAACACAAAATGCACAAACATATGCATTACAGGCATCCTGGAGGGAGAAGAGAAGGGAAAGGGAACAGAAGGAGACTTGAAAGAAATAATGGATGAAAAATTCCCAACCCTATTAAGGGAGATGGATGTACATGTCCAGGAAGCACATCATACCCTAAACAGTATAAATTCCAACAGGTCTAGTCCAAGACATATACTTGTCAAAAGGTCTAATGCTCCAGACAAAAAGAAAATACTCAAGGCAGCAAGAGAAAAAAGAAAAATCACATACAAGGAAGCTCAATCAGATTAAGTGCTGATTTCTCATCTGAAACCATGGGGGAAGAGGCAGTGGTATGACATACTTAAGATACTAAAAGAAAAAAATTTCCAGATAATAATTCTTTATCCAGCAAAGTGGGCATTCAAAAATTATGGAGAGTTCAAAATATTCACAGATAAACAGAAATTAAGGGAGTATGCCATGAAGAAACTTTCCCTGCAAGAAATATTAAAGGAAGTTCTGCAGGTTCAAAGGAAAACACAGGAGAGAGAGAGTTGGAGGAGAGTGTAAGAACAAGTAAAAAGACCAAAAGAGAAATAAAAACAACATATGACATACTTTAACCCAAAGAAAATATGGCTGATGGAAGAAATTTCTTGAGAGTAATAACACTGAATGTTAATGGATTAAATACACCAGTCAAGAGACACAGATTGGCATAATGGATACGGAAATACGACCCATCTGTATGTTGTCTACAAGAAACTCACCTTAGACCTAAGGATTCAAGGAAGCTGAAAGTGAATCACTGGAAAACAATTTTACAAGCAAACAGTAACCAGAAAAGGGTGGGAGTAGCTATACTGATATCTGATTAAAAAAACACTTTAAATGTGAATTATTTTAAGAGTCAAAAATGGACACGATATATTACTGAAAGGGGTAATCTTTTAAGAAGAAAGAACAATCATAAACATTTATGCACATAATCAGGACACCCCAAAATACATAAGGCAAACACTGGAAAGGTTAAGAGGAGACATAGATGCCTCTGCAATTATAGTGGGGCACTTTAATACACCATCATCACCATTAGACAGAACATCTTGACATAGAATCAATAATAAAACAAAGACTCTGAATACTGCATTAGGTGATCTGGACCTAACAGACATATACAGAACGCTACACCCAAATACAGTGCAGTGGCATATACATTCTTCTCGATTTCACATGGATCATACTCCAAGATAGACCACATGCTAGGACACAGAACAACTCTCAAAGAATTAAAAAAGACTGAGATTATACCAAGTAATCTCTCCGATGACAATGGAATGAAATTGAAAATCACTAAGGGCCAGAGAACCAGATTAGACACAACGATATGGAAGTTAAACAACACACTCTTAGACAAACAGTGGGTCAAGGAGGAAATCTCAAAACAAATCAGAACTTACCTGGATATGAATGAAAATGACAACATAACATATCAAAACCTATGGTATTCAACCAAAGCTGTACAGAGATGGAAATTCATAGCCATAAATGCATACATCAAAAAAGAAGAAAGAGCTAAAATTGAAGACCTAACTGTACATCTGAAGGAAATGGAATAACAACAACAATCTAACACCAAATGAAGTAGAAAGAAGTAAATAACAAAGATTAGAGCAGAACTAAATGAAATAGAAAATAAGAAAGCACTAGAAAAAATAAATAAAACAAAAGCTGTTTCTTTGAGAACAATAAAATTGACAAACCCTTAGCCAGACTAACAAAGAAAAAGAGAGAGCAGATGCAAATACATAAAATAAGAAATGAGGAAGAGGATATCACCACTGAACCCACAACAATAAAGAGTATCATAAGAGGACACTTTGAAAAAATTATATGCCAACAAGATTGATAATTTAGAGGAAATGGACAAAGTCCTAGAAACTCACAAGCAGCCTATATTGACAAAAAAATAAATTGATGAACTCAACAGTCTAATTGCAAGTAAAGAGATTGTCTCAGTCATCAAAAACCACCCAATTAGGAAGAGCCAAGGGCCAGATGCCTTCACAGGTGAATCGTATCAAGCATTCTGGAGAGCTCTGCCACATTCTCTAAGGAAGCAGCAACAGTCCCCAAGTGCAGGGGCAGTGACTGGTGAAGGAAGATGATCCACTGATGAGCCCTTGATATTAATGACTAGCCTTATGAGTCTATGGGCTGCCCATGTGCCAAGTGGGCCTGGAACCTCGGTAGAGTTTCAACTGCTACTCTACAGCTCATTGGACTCACCCAGGACAACCGGCAGGGAAATGATGATGGACAATGGCTGTCTCAGGGAACGGAGAGACTCTGCAGTTGCAGACAGAATAGTCCCATCCATCTTCCCCATGGTCTATAAGTCCCATCTCAATTGGAGGTAGAGTGGACATCACCATCCCAGACTCCTCAGGTTTGGGGGAAGAGCTATGGACTAGACTGGACTTACTAGTATTCTACTATAGACATATTATGATTCAAACAATGGAAGAAATTACAACATTGATGTGGAGCCAGTGGCCACTGGAGGCTTTGGGGGCAGGGACAGGGAAAAACAGTTGTAATATGGGGGCTTTTTCAGGATAAGGGAACTGTCCTGAGTGACATTGCAAGAACAGATTTAGGCCATTTTATATCATCACATATCTTGTAGAAATGTGTGGGAGAGAGTGTGGTCTACAATGTGAACTATGGTCCATGTTTAATGGCAAAGTCCCAGCATGTGTTTATCAATTGCAATGAATGTGCCACAGTAATGAAGGATGTTTTTGTGGGAAGCTGTGGGAAGTGTGGGAAGTGTGGCATATGAGAATCCCTATATTTTTTGTGTGACATTTATGTAATCTAAGTATCTTTTAAAAAATTAAAATATTTTTAAAAAAGAATAAAATTCACAATACCTTGCATCCAAACAAGGATTATCAGGCAATCAGAAGAGGGGAAAATCCAATACATGGTGATGGGATAGATCAATCAATAAAAACTGACCTTAAACTGAGGCAAATGTTAAAATTAGGAGGAAGTTAAGTTAAAAGTGTTATTATAATTATCTGTGAAAAGTTATATAAAGTTATGAAGAGTATAAAATACTCAAATTGAACTCTTAAAAATAAAAGTAACAAATATGTGAATTGAAAATTACATGAATTGGGATTAATGATAGGATAAACATTTTAGAAGAAATTAGGGAACTTGAGAATATAGTATTAGAAATAACACTTGGAAAGAAAATGGGATTTGAAATATTAAAAGAGGTTCAATATGTTGAGGAAAGTCTTCAACTGAAAGCAAGGGTGCAATTGGTGTGTCTGAAAGAGAAAATTTGTGGGCCAGTAAATACACCTGAAGTTATAATGGCTGAATGTTTTCTTAGTTTTGTAAAAACAAAAACAAATGGTCTACAGTGTACAT
The DNA here is from genome assembly GCA_029593785.1 of Cabassous unicinctus. NCBI lineage: Eukaryota > Metazoa > Chordata > Mammalia > Cingulata > Chlamyphoridae > Cabassous > Cabassous unicinctus. The sequence continues at coordinate 5,516 of JAQZBX010013110.1, read as the reverse complement.
CATGGTTTACCCTTTGCACCATACAGTTTTATATGTTTTGACAAAATGTACAATGGCCCATATCCATTGTTGCAATGTCATGCAGGACAGTTCCAATGCCATTAAAAAACTGTATGTTCCATTTATTCTTCTCTCCTCCTCCCCTCAAAGCCTCCAATAACAATTATATTTGTATCAGTTTTACGAGTTCTTCCATTATTAAAATAATAATAAGTTTAATATGGTCAAAAACAAAACAAAACTCTAAAGTCACATATCCAAGGAGTTCCACAAACCTCAAGCACAAAGGATATGAGGAATACACCCCAGAACATATTAAATAAAATATTGACAATAAATGATAAAGAGAAAATCATAAACATAGTGTGAGAGGGGAATAAATATTACATACAGAGTAACAGAGACAAAAATGATAGCAGATTTCTCATTGGAAACAATGTAAGAGAAAAAACAGTGCAGCAATAACTTTACCAAAAGAAAGAAAATTTTCAACATATCATTATATATCCAATAGAAAAGCTTTCAAAAATGAAAATAACAAAGACTTGTACAGGCATTCAAACTTGAAAAAATTCACCAGGAGAAGACTCACATTCTAAAAGTGTAAAAAGAAATCCCTTTGGGAATAAGGATAAAGGTTATAGGTTGAAAATATGGATTTACACAAAGAAATTAAGAGTATCAGAAGGGTTAAATATGTCTATAAATGATTTTTTATTATTAAGAAATCTGTAAGAGATAATTGACTTGTGTAAACAAAAATAGTAGCAATGAATTGTGAGTTTTATAACATATCACTAAGTCGAATATATAACAAAATAGTCCAAATACCATGAGTGGATAACCAGATACATATTATTGTAATATTCTTATACTGATTGTGAAGTGGTATCAAATCAAATGAAGGTAGATATGTATGAGTTACATTTTCATACAATGTACCCTAAAGCAAAAAGCAATATCAGAAAACAAAGAATTACAACTAAGTTATTGAAGAAGATAAAATATGCTTAAACAATCCAAGTGAAAGCCAAAAATTAGTAACAATAAACAAGGCAAAAATAGGTAAAGAGAAAAACAAAACAAAACAATATGATTTAATTAATCTTAAGCATGTCAATAATTACATTTAATGCAAATACTATAATCAACAAAAAAAAGAAGGGATTCTCTGAAAGAATTAAAAAATAAGACCCGACTCTAGGTGGTCATCAAAATTGCATTTTAAATAAAAATAAATACATGAAAATAAAGAAAGATATATAATGCTAACAGTAATTGAAAGAAAGCTGGAATGGTTATTTTATTAAGTTAGTATCAGAAAAGGTAGACTTCAGAGCACAACATTGACAGGGATAATGTAATAAAGGTAGGCCACAAGCTGGGAACTCAGATGAAGATTTCAATGAATTCCTCAGGAGAGGCTGGCAGACTGAAGTAACAATGAGAATTCTCTCTTCTGACTGCTGAAATCATCACTTCTCCTTTTGAGGCCTTCACTTGATTAGATCAGGTTCCTCTCATTCTTCAAGACAATATCCCTTGGTTGATTGTAGATGTATCAGTCATAGATGCAATCAACTTACTAATGATTTAAATCCAGGAAATATCCTCTCAGTAATAATCTGTCCACTGCTTGCTTGACCAAAGAAATGGACACTATAATCTAGCCAAGTTGACCCATGATACTAACCATCACAGAGATACAACTTAAACTCTAAAAATGTGGTAGTGTTTTCTCATTTCTCCTTTTATTTCTCTTAATTTTTTTATATTGTTATTTTCTCTTATTATGCCCTAAATATTGCTATGGAATTTATTTGAATAATATTTCAAATGTGTCATGGTAAAGTTGAATATTTTTTAAGGATTTGTCTCCAAATGGAATTGCACACAATGGGATATCAATTGATGTGCAAAGATTGAAATTAAAGAATTTCTATTGCATTTTGTTGTCATTTAAAAAATAACATTATTATTTACACAACACATGCTACACAGTGCTTTTCTACAAAACAAACATAATATAAAAATGCATAGTCATATATGAGGGAACACAGTATGTAGTAAAAATAAAGGTTTCAAGCAGAATAATAGTTTTCCAAGTAAAATATTTGATCATTTAACTATCACATCAGCATCTTCTGCAAATAGTAATCAGAATTAACAGAAATGAGATTGCTGTTTGTAATTATAAACCATCATTTACAAAACTTACATATCTAGAAATTGAAATCGTCAGAATTTAGTGAATTTCCCTGCAAGATTGCATGTGTTTAGGAAATTATCTTATAGGGCAAATCATATTGCCATCCCCTGGAGAGAACTGCCTAATTCAAAGGTTAATATAGGGATATGGACCATAATATATTAAGCACCTATAAGAAAGTCTACTTAAGCATAATCTCATTATTTTATATTTTAAATATATTGTAAGAATGCATTAGAAGCATTATAAGGGGTAATAGAAAAAGAAAAAACTATTTTTATTTCCTTGAAATAGTTTAATGCTTGCAAACATGTCACCTTAATCTTAAACTTTCTCAACATAGCAGTGGTTTTTAATTTTATAAATGCTAATATTTGTGTTGGGTAATAATTAATATTTGCAAATTCTATCTCCACCTTAATAAACAAAAACAGGAAATTTATCACTATTCTCTTTTACAAAAGCTTTCTCAGATTTTTCTTTTCATTCAGCTTTCAGATGACAATTCAGGTCATCAAAGTTGCAAGTGGAAAAGAAAGTTAATTTTGAATCATATTTTAAATCATGTCATCAAAATGGGATTAGCTTCAAATTATTATCCTATCTTTTTCCTGAATAAGTATTCTCCTCATAAATCGCTTTACACCTTCCTTTATCTGATTGTTTCTAAGACTATAGATTATAGGATTCAAGAAAAGAGGGATTATTGAATAGAACACAGAAGTGATCATATCCTGTATTGTGGGTGAGTTGGAGGTTGGCTTCATATATACAGTAGCACCTGAGCTGATAAAAAGAGTCACCACAAGGATGTGAGGGGCACAGGTGGAAAAGGCCTTTCCTCACTCTCTCCTGGTGGGAAACTTGAGCACAGGAGAAAATATGTAAATATAAGATATGGTGATGAAGGCAAAGCAGGCACCAGCAATCACCAACACAGAAATAAAAATAAAATTTTCATTGCTTAATATCTTAGAGCAGGAGAGCTTCAGCAGAGGGGGATGTCACAGAAAAAGTGATGAACCACATTGGACTGAAAGAAGGGCAGCCAGAATGTGTTTCCAGTGTGGAATCCTGCCAGGCCACTGAGTATCGAGGCTAGAGTCATCTGGACACAGACCCGAGGGTTCATGATCACAGGGTAGTGGAGGGGCTGGCAGATGGCCACATAGCAGTCAAGGGCCATGGTGATGAGGAACAGCAGCTCTAATGTAGAAAACGCCATCACAAGGAAGATCTGAGCTGCACATCCAGCTGTGGATATCACCCTGTTGTCAAGCAGGAAGATGACAGATGCCTTGGGGACTGTGACAGAAATGTAGCACATGTCTAAGACAGACAGATTCCTAAAGAAGAAGCACATCAGGGTATGACGGTATGAATCAAAGGTGGTTACTGTGACAATGAGAAGATTTCCTGTCAGGGTTGCCAAGTACATCAGTGTGAATAGCATGGCATGTAAGATTCTGAGTTCCCACACATCAGAAAATCTTGTAAGCAGGAATTCAGTCACTGTGGTAGAGTTGGGCATCTTAAGAAAATTTTCCTTGGCAAAGAAGAGACAGAAAAATAATCCCAGAAAAACACAGAGAATCAACATGCAGAAGAAATTCTCCTAAGTAAATTTGTTGTCTCACATTAATCCAATTTTAGGTTCAGTAGTTTGTTTTGGTTAATAGGGTATTGCATATTTTACTCTTGCTCCTTTAGGCTCACTGCTTGTAAAACATATTTCCCAGGTAGGAATAGCAGTAAAATATAATCTTGAAGAGCTTGTGCCAATGTTTGCATATATTGCTATTCATGTCATCAAAATGGGATTACTAGTTTTACAGTGGCTCTACTAGAAGTTAACGTTTTCCCTGGAAGACAAAATATTTAATATAGGTAATTTCGATGCATACCAGTAGTATTAGTAATATTCCATGACTATATATAATTATTATCTGATGACCAAACAGAACCTGAGAAAGGAGGGTGCCATTTATTCAGAACATCTAAAATTTTATAATCAATTATAATCTATTCCATTACCACTAAAAGGTTCCACTAAGTGCCATCATACATTTCTCATTCTTCTCCATGTACTCCTTGAATTTACATAGGCTCTAAGTTTTCTCTGTTCAAAAAAAAAATCACTTGCAACTCTTGATTGGTAAATATCACCTGTGGGAAAAACATTTATATATTAATAATATCAGGTACACTAAATTAAATATATTTACTCTTCCCTTTTGTGTAAAATACTGTTATGTTTTCCCATAATATCTGATCATATTTCAAAACTTGAGTAAAATGAGATAGAAAGGTGTTGCTTGATGTGTGTGGGTCCTTAGTGAATGTTGTATTCACACCGATTCCTTCTAAATTTCTCTTTTACTATCGCCTTTAGTGAAGCCCTTACTTAACCCACAAGTGCAGAATGAATTCTTAAATTCCTTCAACTGTCTGCTCTCTTTGTTGCCTTGAAACTGGAGAATGTACATTTTCAGACTTGCTTATCTAGCACTCTCTAATTCATAGTGTTAATGCACTTAAAATTCCTGCTTTGCTTTTCCCTCTTTCTCTTGACAAATGCAGCTACTTAAAACATAGAGAACCTCTGCTAACTGTAAGAAGGCAGGGTAAATGTCGCTTTCAGACTGACTTCCTGATCTCAAGAATAAAACCTTTCTGTCTCTTTGCTCCTCTTTTTATCAGTATCTGTCCAAAAATTGCTTCAGTAAGTTGTTGTTGTTCTTGTTTTATATACCAAATTTATTTAAAACTTACTAATAACACTATATGATGAACTTGATTGAAATAGCTAATTTCAATATTTATAAGAAGCTCTAACATTTAAGCCAGCTTTATGCAGAAGTTGAGATCTTAAAAATAATTGCTTAATTTTTGCTTACTAAATTCCTTATCAGACTACTTCTACTATATTACAGAAATGCAACAAGATTTCACAGTTGGAACACAGAGTGAACATATTTTAATATTTCACAATCACCTGTCAATTTTGTGTTCCTTACTTGAACTTATAACTTGTCCGCAGTGCTAAGTTCAATTTTAGCCAACTACAACTGTGGCATTTATTTGCCTTGTAGCTATGGAGAGCTTCACATATAATTTTAACTCTCAGGTTTCTTTTCTATAAAATTTGTAAAAACACCTGCTTCATGAATTTAATATTTGAAAATATTAGAGATTCTTATAATGGTAGTAATGCCAATAAAAATAAATCAATAAGGTAAAAATTTTAAAAGGGGGGATTAAGCACTATATTTCTTCCATCTCAAATTCATATTACTCTTTTTTTTTT
>JAQZBX010013109.1:15905-40400 GCA_029593785.1 Cabassous unicinctus | reverse complement strand
AAAAGGAAAAATATTGTATCATCGTATCAATAAGAAATAATTAGAATATGGAAATTCATACAATCAGAAACTAGAATAGAGGTTTCCCGAGTCAGTGCTGGGAGTAGGGAATGGGGAGTTAATGTTTAATTATTATAGAGTATCTTTCAGGTGATGGAAAAGTGTTTCCAATGAATGGTGGTGACGGTAGCACAAAATCATTAGTCAATGACTATTAACACCATTTAATTTTATATAAGTAAGTAGTTAAAATGATGAATATTAGTTTTATTTCATTTTAACTCACTTATTCTAGTTTTATCCTTTTTTTCTCCCATGTTTTACATTAAATTCATTGGTTTTATTTTATAACATGGAGACAAGGGAATTTTTTTACTGTTTCATAATAATAGAGGAAATTAATATTTCCATTATTCATCTCTTTGCAACATTATCTGACATGCAGTGCTAAGCATTATTCCTCTTTTTTTAAATAAATTTTTAAAAGATAATGAGATTACATAAAGGTTACACAAAAATTATAGGGATTCCCATATGCCCCACCTCCCACACCTCCCACAACATCCCATATAAACATCTTTCATTAGTGTGGCACATCATTAGCAATGGATATACACATCCTGAGGCTTTGCCACTAAACATGGACCATAGTTCACATTGTAGACCACACTCTCTCCCACACAGTTCTGCATGTTATATGCTGATGTAAAATGGCCTATATCTGTCATTGCAATGTCACTCAGGATAATTCCAAAGCCCAAAAAAAGCCCCTGTATTACAATTGTTTCTCCCTCTCCCTGCCCCCAAAGCATCCAGTGGCCACTGGCCCCACATTAATGTAATTTCTTCCATTACTTGAATCACAATATGTCTATAACACAATACCAGTAAGTCCACTCTAGCCCATAGCTCTCCCGCAATGCTGAGGAGTCTGGGATGGCGATGTCCATTCCACCTCCAAGTGAGAGGGGGCTTATATTCCAAGGATAATATGGATGGGATTATCCTGCCTACAGATTCAGACTCTCTCCATTCCCTGGGATGGCCATTGTCCATCGTCATCTCCCTGCCAGGTGTACTGAGTGAGTCCTTTGAGTTATAGAATAGGAGTTGCAGCTGTACTGAGATTCTGGGCCGAGCTGCCACATGAGCAGGCCAAAGACTCCAGTATCTGGAAGTACACCTACAAACTCCAGCACCAGATAGAGTTTTGAATAGAAGGGACTGATGGACTTTGTGCAGGGAGGACATATTTGAGTCCAACTCTGTCACTCTCAGGAACACAAAGTAGGGCCCACTGATAAGGTGCCAAATTCCAGAGCTATCAACCCTGATATAGGACCAGGGTGTCTCCAGAGCCCTCAGGAGACCCTCTATTTGGGGTGATATCCACAACAGAAGCCTATGAGGTCCTACTGAGATATGCATAAGCGTTACCTCTGGGATGACCTCCCGACTCACTTTGAAGTCACTTAACCATATGAACTCATTTGTCTTTACCTTTTCCCCCTTTTATTCAAAGTCTATTTCCAGTTGTATTGCCAGTTGGCACTAGGTAGTAATCCCTCATTGCCAGGGAGGCTCATCCTTGGGAGTCATGTCCCATGCGGGGAGGAAGGTCATGCATTCATATGCTGAGTTTGGCTTAGAGAGAGGCCGCATCTGAGCAAGAAGGAGGCTCTCAAGAGGCAACCCTTAGGCACCCCAGAACAATAGACTAAATTTCAGTTTCAAGCAAAGAGTCTAAGGTTAGTCATCAAAATAAGAGCCCATCAGTAGATCATCCTCCATAGGCAGACACTGCCCCTGCACTTGGGGCACTGTTGCTGCTCCCTTGGAGAATGTGGCAGAGCTCTCCAGGATGGGAATTCAGTATTCTCTCGTTTATTGAGTGATTCTCCACCCACTGTGACCATGCCCTGTGAGCATTTGAACAATTCTATATACGTTTTATGCATGTTCAGGTGAACTTCCTCCCATGAACCCCCCATCCCTGACATCCCCCCCACCAATGATCCTCTTTCACCCCAGTTGTAACCCTTATGTGATCCAAAACTTCTTTAAAGTTGAAGCCAAAATAATAGCCAAATACAATTAATAGGAAAATGAAATAATAATTATAAGTTTAAATGTAAGAGATAAAATACATGAAAACTTAAAAAAAAAAACTAAAAGTAAAATTAAAGGATTGGGATATTCAAAAATTTGGAAAAAGAAATAAAAACTTTTTTTTGACATTTTGCTTTTTATCACTGCAATATCCGGTGTCCAGTCTGTACTGTGGCACCTTCCCCCTCTCACTCCCCAGTGTTTCACTATTTTTCACTAAATTGTCAAAGAAGTTTTAGATCACAGAAAAGTCACACACAGAATACCAGAGATTCTCATATACCCAACATTCTCCTCCTTTCCTCCCCACATATTAAAACCTTGTTGTATGTGGATGGTAGCATTGTTATAACTGTTATACAGATAGTGAAACATAGCTACTAAACATTGTACAAAAATGGGAGTCCATCTCCTTCCCACTCATTGTGTGTGTCTCCACCCACTGATACAGCACATTATGACAGGAAAAACACTCACACAATCTGTAGAAGCCTGCTCCAGATGCTCCCTATCCCAAGTGACCCCCAACCAACACCCTAAAGCAGTGGCACTTCCTTGTCATATTGCCATAAGAGCATTCCCACCTCTGTACTTTCAATCTCATACCCACAAATCCCAAGTGTTCACATGGTCCCTCTCCCATCTCTTGCCCCAGGATCCTGGGTATTCTAACCCACCCTTCCCAATCTACCCACCTGTCAACCCTGCACCACCAAACTCAATAATACCACTATCCACCTGTCCTATTCCTTCAATATGCAACTACACCTATCACTTTACCATAGACTACATCCATATGGGTGATGGCTCACAGCTTTCTCTTCCCTTTCTGTTTCATTTAAATCTATTTTTCAGACACTGGTTCACAGAGACTGCTCAATTTCCTTCACTCATATCAGTGAGGTCATGTACTGGTCATCCTTCAATGCCTGGCTTGCTTCACTCAACATAAGGTCTTCAAGATTCATCCATGTTATCCCATGTGTTAGCACTTTATTCCTTCTAGCAGCTGATTAACATTCCATTGTATGTATGTACCACATGTTATTTATCCATTCATCTGTTGATGCGCACTGGGGTTGATTTCAACTTTTGGCAATAGTGAGCAATGCTGCTACATAGGTTGGTGTGCATATATCTGTTTGTGTCTTTGCTTTAATTCTTCTGGGAATATACCCAGCAGTGGAATCACTGGATCATATGGAAGATCTATAGTTAATTTTCTGGGGAACCGCCAGACTGTCCTCCACAGTGGCTGGACCATTCCACAATCCCACCAGCAGTGGATGAGGGTTCCCATTCCTCCACATCCTCTGCAACACTTATAGTCTGCTGTTTTTTAAATAGCTGCCATTCTAATGCGTGTAAGATGGTATCACATTGTAGTTTTGATTTGCATTTCCCTAATACCTAGCGATGTAGAGCATTTTTTCATGTGCTTTTTAGCCATTTGTATTTCTTCCTTGGAGAAGTATCTTTTCAGGTCACTTACCCATTTTTTAAATGGGTTCTTTGTCTTTTTATTTTCAAGGTGTAGGATTTCTTTATATTTTCAGGCTATTAGGCTCCTATCAGATGTATGGTTACCAAATATTTTCTCCCATTGGGTAGGCTGCCTTTTTTTTTTCTTGATATTATCCTTTGAGGTGCAAAAGTTTTTTAATTTTGAGGAGATCCAATTTATCTATTTTTTCTTTTGCTGCTCATGCTTTGGGTGTGAACTCCATGAAACCATGTTCTGTTACAAGATCCTGTAGATGCTTCCCTACATTATCTTCCAAGGTCTTTATGGTCTTGACTCTTATATTTAGATCTTTGGTCCATCTTGAGTTAGGTTTTGTATAAGGTGTGAGACTGTGTTCCTCTCTCATTCTTTTGGATATGGATAATCAGTTCTCCAAGCACCACTTGTTGAAGAGGCCATTCTCTCCCAACAGTATGGGCTTGGTAACATTGTCGAATATCAGATAACTGTATATGTGAGGATTTATATCAGAACTTTCAATTCAGTTCCATTGGTCAGTATGTCTATCCTTTTGCCATTATCATGCAGTTTTGACCACTGTAGCTTTGTAGTATGTTTTAAAGTCAGGTAGTGTGATACCTCCAACTTCATTTTTCTTTTTCAATATGTCTTTGGTGATTCAGGGCCTCTTTCACTTCTAAACTAATTTTGTAGTTAGTTTTTCCAGTTCCTTAAAAAATGATGTGTTGATTTTTCTTGGGATTGCATTAAATCTGTAGATAAGTTTGGGTAGGATAGACACCTTGATGATGTTTCGTCTTCATATCCATGAACAGGGAATATTCTTCCACTTATTTAAGTCTTTGATTTCCTTTAACAGTGCTGTGTACTTTTCTGTATATAAGTTTTTTACATCTTTAGTTAAATTTATTCCTAGGTATTTGATTCTTTTAGTACTATTGTAAATGGTATTTTTTTCTTAATTTCCTCCTCAGATTGCTTGTTATTGGTGTACAGAAATGCTACTGTTTTTTGTGCATTGATGTTATAGCCTGTGACGTTACTGAACTCCTTTATAGAAGCTTTCTTGTAGATTTCTCAGGGCTTTCTACATATAGCATCTTGTTATCTGCAAATAATGGAATTTTTACTTCTTGTTTTCCAATTTGAATGCCTTTTATGTCTTTTTCTTACCTCAGTGCTTGAGCAAGTACTGCTAAGACAATGATAAATAGGAGCGGAGATAGTGGGCATCCGTGTCTTGTTTTCGATCTCAGAAGAAAGTCTTTTAAGAGTTCACCATTGAAGATGATGTTAGCTTTGGGTTTTTCATATATTCCCTTTATCATGTTTAGAAAGTTTCCTTCTATTTCGTTCTTTTGCAGTGTTTTTATCACGAAAGCGTGCTGTATTTTGTCAAATGCTTTTTCTGCATCTATAGACATAATCATGTGTTTTTTTTTCTTTCAGTCTGTTTATGTGATGTATAACGTTGATTGATTTTCTAATGTTGAACCACCCTTGCATACTTGGTCATGGTGTATAATTCTTTTGATATGTGGTTGAATGCAATTAGCAAGTATTTTGTTGAGAAATTTAGCATCTAGGTTCATTAGAGAAATTGGTTTGTAATTTTCCTTTCTTGTGGTATCCTTTTTGGCTTTGGTATTAGAGTAGTGATGGCATCATAGAATGAGTTACACAATGTTCCTTCTACTTCTATTTTTGGAAGAGCTTAAGCAGGATTGGTGTTAGCTCTTTCTGGAATGCTTGGTAGAATTCGGGTGTGAAGACATCTGGTCCTGGGCCCTTCTTATTTAGGATGTTTTTGATGACTGAGTCTATCTCTTCACTTTTAATTGGACTGTTGAGTTCATCAATTTCTTCATTCATCAATGTAGGCTGTTTCTGAGCTTCTAGGAATTTGTCTATTTCCTCTAAATTTTCATTATTTTGGCCCATAATTTTTCAAAGTATCCTCTTATGATACTCTTTAATTCTGTGGGGTCAGTAGTGATATCCCGTTCTTCTTTCCTTATGTTCTGTATTTGCATCTGCTCTCTTTTTCTTTGTTAGTCTGGCTAAGGGTTTATCAAGTTTATTGAACTTCTCAAAGAACCAGCTTTTAGTTTTGTTTTTTTTTTCTAGTGGTTTCTAATTTTCTCTTTCATTTAGATCTGCTTTAATCTTTGTATTTCCTTCTTTCTACTCCCTTTTGGATTAGTTTGTTGTTGTTTTTCCAATTCCTCCAGGTGTGCAGTTAGGTCTTCAATTTGACCTCTTTCTTGTTTTTTATTATATGCATTTAAGGCTATGAACTTCCCTCTCAGTACAGCTTTGATTGTATCCCATAGGTTTTGATATGTTGTGTTATCATTTTCATTCGTTTCAAGGTAGTTACTGATTTCTTTTGAGATATCCTCCTTGACCCACTGTTTGTCTAAGTGTGTGTTGTTTAACTTCCATATCTTTGTGCCTATTCTGGTTCTCTGGCCCTTACTGATTTCCAATTTCATTCCATTCTGATCAGAGAAATTACTTTGTATATTCTCAATCTTTCTGAATTCATTGAGACTTGTTCTGTGGCCTAGCATGTGGTTTATCTTGGAGTATGATCCATGTGCACTTGAGAAGAATGTATATCCTGCTGTAGTTGAGTGCAGTGTTCTGTAAATGTCTCTTAGGTCCAGGTCTTCTAATGTGTTATTGAGAGTCTTTGTTTCTTTATTGATTCTCTGTCTAGATGTTCAGTCTAATGGTGATAATGGTGTATTAAAGTTCCCCACTGTAATTGTAGAGGCATTTATACCTCCACTTTTCCAGTGTTTGCCTCATGTATTTTGAGGCACCCTGATTAGGTGCATAAATGTTTATTATTGTTCTCTTTTCTTGAAATATTACCCCTTTTACTAATATATTGTGTCCATCTTTGTCTCTTACAATAGTTTTGCACTTAAAGTCTATTTTGTCCAATATTAGGATAGCTGCTCCTGCTCTTTTTTGGTTATTGTTTGCCTGTAAAATTGTTTTCCAGCCACTCACTTTCAGCCTCCTTGAATCCCTGGGTCTAAGATGGGTTTCTTGTAGACAGCATATAGAGGAATCATATTTCATTATCCATTCTGCTAATCTATGTCTCTTGACTGGTGAGTTTATTCCATTAACATTCAGTGTTACTACTCTCAATGAATTTCTTACATCAACCATATTTTGGGGGGGGGTGGTTATGTATGTCATATGTTGTTTTTATTTCTCTTTTTGTCTTTTTAGTTGTTTTTACATTCTTCTCCAACTCTCTCTCTACTGTTTTTTTTCTTTTCATTTAAACCTGCAGAATTCTTTTAACATTTCTTGAAGGGCAGATTTCTTATTGACACACTCTCTTAATTTCTGTTTATTTGTGAATATTTTGAACTCTCCATCATTTTTGAATGCTAGTTTTGCTGGATAGAGAATTCATGGCTGGAAGGTTTTTTCTTTTAGTACATTTTTTTTTTTAAAGATGCTTACATTACATAAATGTTAGACAAAAATTACAGGGATTCCCATGTTCCCCACCTCCCACACCTCCCATAACATCCCACATAAACATTTTTCATTAGTGTGGCACCTCAACTGCAATGGATGTACAGATCCTGGGACTTTGCCACTAAGCATGGACCATAGTTCACAATGTATACCATACTCTGTCCCTCACATTTCTGCATGTTATATGCTGATATGAAATGGCCTATATCTGTCACTATAATGTCACTCAGGATAATTGCCAAGTCCTGAAAAAGCACCTATATTACAACTGCTTTTCCCTTCTCTGTCCCAAAAGTGTCCAGTGGAGACTGGCTCCACCTCACGGTTATAATGTCTTCCATTGATTCAATCACAGTATGTCTACAACAGAATACCATTAAGTCCACTCTAGTCCATAGCTCCTCCCCCAATACTGAGGATTTTGGGATGGTGATGTCCACTCCAACTCCAAGTGATAGGGGGCTTATATCCCTTGGATACAGTGGATGGGATTATCTTTCCTGCAGCTGCAGACTCTCTCCATTCCCTGGGATGGCTGTTGTCCATCATCGTCTCCTCACGAGGTGACTTGGGTGAGTCCATTGAGCTGTAGAGTATGAGTTGCAGCTCCATCGGGATTCCAGGCACAGGTGGCACATGGGAAGGCCAAAGACTCCAGTCTCTGGAAGTACACCTACAAGCTCCAGCATCACATATAGGTTTGAATAGAAAGGATTGATGGACCATGTTCAGGGAGGACTTATTTGAGCCCAACTCTGTCACTCTCAGGAGCACAGATTCCAAAGTAGAACCCACTGATAAGGCATCAATCTCTGGAGCCATCCCCCCTTATATAGAACCTGGGTGTCTCCAGAGCCCTCAGGAGCCCCTCTGTGTAGGGTTTTATCCACTTTGGTGTTCTATGAGACCCTACTGACGTGTGCATAAGTGTTACCTCTGGGATGACCTCCCGACTCTCTTTGAAGTCTCTTAGCCACATGAACTCATTTGCCTTTACCTTTCCCCTCTTATATTCAAGTTTTTTTTCCAGTCATATTTCCAGTTGGCACTTATTATTAATCTCTCATTGTCAGGGAGGCTGATCCCCGGGAGTCTTGTCTCATGCTGGGGGAAGGTACTCTTTCATATGCTGAGTTTGGCTTAGAGAGAGGCCACATTTGAGCAACAAGGAGGCTCTCAAGTGGCAACCCTTAGGCTCCCCATAACAGTAGGCTAAGTTTCAATTTCAAGAGCAAAGACTCGTAAGGCTAGTCATCAATAACAAGAACCGATCAGTGGACCATCCTCCTTTGCCAGACATTGCCCCTACACTTGGGGGACTGTTGCTGCTCCCTTGGAGAATGTGACAGAGCTCTCCAGGCTGGGAATTCAGTATTCCCTCATTTATTGAGTGATTGTCTGGACACAGCACATGGTAAATATCATCAAAAATTATTAACCTGTACCATCTAAATTGGAAACTATACTGTAAACCATTGACAATGTTTAGTAGCTATGTTTCACAATCTGTATTACAGTTATAACAATGCCACCATCCACATAAAAAAGGTTTTAATATGGGGTGAGGAAAGGGGAAGGAGGTTGGTTATATGAGAGTCTCTAGTATTCTGTGTGTGACTTTGCTGTGACCTTAAACTTCTTTGAAAAGCAAATGAAAATTTGGAAGAGATTGGGGAGTGAGAGGGGGAAGGTGCCATGGTAAAGACTTGACACCCGATAATGCCGTGATAAAAGGAAACAATAATAATATATATTTTTTATTTTATTTTATTTTTTGTTTTGTTTTTTTCCCATTTTTTGAATGTCCTAGTCTTTTAATTTTATTTTATTCTTAGGTTTTCTTTTTTCTGAGTTTCCATGTACTTTCTCTTCTACATTTAAGCTTATCATTATTATTTCATTTTCCTTTTAATTGTTTTTGGCTATTATAGGGGCTTCATCTTCAAGGAAGGTTTACATCACAGAAGGGTTGCAATGGAGGCAGCAGAGCATCATTGATGGGGGTTGTTTGAGATGGGGGTTTCATGGGAGAAAGTTCACCTGAATATACATGAAAGATATATAAAATTGTTCTTTTAGTACTTTGTCTACATCATATCACTGTCTTCTTGCCTTCATGGTTTCAGATGAGGAATCAGCAGTTAATCATATTGTGCTTCCGTTGTATGTGATGGTTCTTTTTTCTCTTGCTGCCTTGAGTGTTTTCTCTTTGCCTTGAGGATTGGACATTTTGATAATTATATGTCTTGGTGTAGGCCTGTTGGCATTTATACTGTTTGGGGTGTGCTGTGCTTCTGGACAAGTACATCCATCTCCCTCAGTAGGTTTAGGAAGTTTTCAGCCATTATTAACTTCACCACTCCTTCTGTTCCCTTTCCCATCTCTTCTCCTTCTGGAATGCCTATAATGCACTTGTTTGTGTGTCTTGTGTTTTCAGTTAAATC
This sequence comes from Cabassous unicinctus, assembly GCA_029593785.1. Classification (NCBI taxonomy): domain Eukaryota; kingdom Metazoa; phylum Chordata; class Mammalia; order Cingulata; family Chlamyphoridae; genus Cabassous; species Cabassous unicinctus. Next base: position 30,854 of record JAQZBX010013109.1, on the reverse strand, counting down.
CCTGAGTCCATGATGAATTTTTTCTATCTTTTTATCTGTCTGTTCTACTGTTTGATTTCAGATGTACTGTCTTCCACATCACTAATTCTTTCTTCTGCCTGTTCAAATCTGCTGTTATGTGATTCCAGCATCTTTTCGATTTCTTGGATTGTGCCATTCATCACCATCATATCCGTTACCTTTTTATGTATTTTTATAATTTCTTCAATATGTTCTCCCAGTGTGTTCTTAAGATCCTTAATCTCTTCCTTCACTTCATTAAGTTGGTCCATGTTATTTGTTTGGACACTTTGATTAGTTGTTTGATGTTCTATATCTCTTCCTGGTTTTTAGTTTGTTCATTGGACTGATCCATGTCTTTCTGTTTCTCAATATTGTTTGTAATTTTTTGTTGCCTTCTGGTCCTCATTTTATCTTGATGGGTTTATTCAGTTGATTAGCTTCTCTCTCTGCTCTAGAGTTTTTTTATCTGGTGGTTCTGTGTGTGTGTTAAGTTTTGTCTTTGACACCTGTTCTTCTTGTTCTATTTCGTTCCTTTTTTCTATGTTCCCTTGAAGGACAAAGATTAAGGCCCAAGGAATCAAAAGAGGTTAGAAAGGAAAAATGATACTAGTAGTATTGATAAAAGTTAGAAGAGGGGCCTTATAAGACTTAGTAAAATGAATATTTAACTCATTAAGGCAGTGTAGAGTAATAGGGAAAAAAAGGGGTATACCTACAATGGAATGGAAAACCAAATAGAGGAAAATATATAGTATGATTTAAAAGACCAGAATGATGAGGAGAGAGAGAAAGAGTAAAGAAAGGTCTGAAAGAAAAAAATTAATAATAATTAAAAAAAAACTAGAATAGACAAGATAGAAATCTACACCCATGAAGTTGCAGACTAATAAAAAATGGTGGAATGTAAGAACCACAACAGAAAGCAGGAAGTAGAAAGATGAAGGAAGGAAAAGATATAGCATTGGTAGACAAAATCAATATATAGAGAGAATGGAAAATCAAGGAAGGAAAAGCACAGGAAAGAAGAAACAAGCTAGCAGCACCTAATTTTAAAAAAAGAGGGGGGAGGAAAGAGGAAAGAAAAGCAAGAAACAAAGAAAGCAAAAGCAAACACACACACAATCAAGCAGTCAAACAAAGCTAAGGAAGAACTGTGTTCCTTCTTGGGTCCTTGTGGAGCCTCTCAGCCTGCTTGTGTTCATCAATTACCCTGCAGGTTTCTATCTGCAGGTTTTGAGGCAGATTTTAGCAATTAAATCAAGCTGAATTTTATTTTTTTTTTAGTTTTTTTTTTCTTTTTGGATAAAAAAGGGACCCCAAAGAGGTCCTCTTCTAGAAAACCCCCTCCACTGAGGGCACCCTAAATAGTCTTGTGGAAAGTTGTGAAACACTTCCCACTGCCTGGCCTCCCCAGGGGAGCTGAGACTCTGATACTCATCAGCGCAGAATGATAAAATTGGCTGACTCTGCCCCTCCCAAGCCAAGCCTCATATCACAGGGTGGTTAGGTAAATCAGGCTTCCTCGGCAGATTTTTAAATCTGCCTCTCCCCTCAGCCTGGTGCTGATTCAAGCTGGCTGGTTTGTCCCCCAAATCTGTAAGGGTGTCCAGACAGCCAAACCCACAGAAAAGAAACCCCTCTCCAACTTCGCTCAGAACCTTCCCACTCTCGGAGAATGCTCCCTCTCACCGGGTTGCCAGTGGGAGTCAGAATGTATCCCTGGGTGGCTAGGTAAATCAGACTTCCTCATCAGATTTGCCTTTCCCCTCAGGCTCTTGCCACTTCAAGCCTGCTGATTTGCTCGCCAAATCTGCATGGGGTCCCAGAAAGCCAAACCCACAGAAAGGAATCCCCTCCCACTCTCAGAGAATGCTCCTCTCACCAGATTGCTGGTGGGAGTTGGGGGTCATCCTAGTCCTTTGCCCTGAGGATGGGGCTTAGCTGGCTGCAGAAAAACTCATGATTTATCTTGAACATTCCACCTCACTATCCAGCTCCCTCCAGATTGATGTCCCTAAGGTTCTCACTCTGAGGGCTCCCAGAGCAGACCACTCGGGGAGGATCCTGTCCTCAATCAGCTGTCCTCTGTGACAGAGACGGTGAGTGCCCACTTAAACTGATGCCATCTCGGCCCTTCCTCCTATAGCATATCCTTTCAAATCCTTTTGGAAAGAGAAAGTGACATTTAAATACAAGAAATGACATACATTTTATTTAAAGAAAAATAAGGTTGTCAGTACTGGAGTATTGTAGGGGAAGAAAAACACCCACAATCCTAAGTCAGGCAGCAGATAATATCCTACATTAAAAATTTGTTGCCAGTGCAACTCTGACAGACCTGGAGCAGTTAATGTCTACTGCTAAGGCTTCCATTACAAATGCAAGAAAAAGAAGGTCCTTGCACTTTCTATCTGTCTTATTGTTACAGTGAAGATTGAATCGGGTAATATAGGAAATTCTTAAAAAAAGGAGAAGGGGAATAATCTTTGCAAATCAGAAATAAACTTGCAAACAGCAAATACTCTTTTTACTCCACAAAAGGCATCTTTTTGAAGTTTGGATTTACTTGAGAAGTGTTAGAAGACTATTTCCCCCACACTCTTGCCTTCTGGTTGATTTCTTTTGGTTAAAGCTTTAACAACGCTCAAGGGTTAAAAAAGAAAACCTTATTAAAAGTAAGCTGATGGTTCTTTAAAAAAAAAAAATTGTTGCCAGTTGGTTTTTGTCATTCTGATATCTCAGAAGATATTCATGGGATAAATGCTACTTTTCATGGCCTATAATTCTTTTTATATGTTGTTGAACTCAGCTTGCTAGTATTTTATTGTAAATTTTTGCATTCATATTCATAATAAATACTGGTCTATAGTTTTTTTTCCCATCATGCGTTTGTCTGGTTTTGGTATCAGGTGTTATTGGCATCATGAAATGAGTAAAGTAATGTTCCCTCTTCTATTTTTTGGAAGAATTGTGACGAAATCATATTAATTCTTCTTTAACTATTTGACAATTCCTTGGTTACGGCATTTGGGCACGGGCTTTTTTGTGTTTGTAATTAATTGATTTCTAAATCAACCTTTTCACTTGCTATAAATTTACTCTGAATATTTCTTCTTCAGTTTCAATACCTTCTGTCTTTCTGGAAATTTGTCCATTTCAGCTAAATTATTCATTTTTTGGGGCATAATGTTTTTCTTAGAGCTCTGTAATAATCCTTTTTATTTCTGTAAGGAGTGATGAGTCCCTTTTAATTTCTAATTTTACTAATTTGAGTCTTCTTTCTTTTCTTTATAGCAAATCTAGCTAATTTTCCTCAATTTTCTTGACCTTGCAAATAATCAGCCTTTGTTTTTTTTTTTTTTAATTTTCTGCACTGTTTTTCTATTATCTGTTTCAAAAATTTCTGCTCAAATCATTGTCATTTCCTTTTTCCTGCTTTTATTAGATTCGGTTTTCTCTATCATTTGAGTGTTTTAAGGTTTGGTGATTGACTTGAATACTTTTTTCTTTCTTAATATAGGCATATACAGTTATAAATTTCCCTCTAAGGACTGCTTCATCTGCATCTCATGTAATTCTTTTATATTAACAACTTTATTTCAAATTCACAAAAATAAAAGAAGGCAAAAAGAAAGCTCAATTTATGGAATCATTACTCCTAAACAGTTCTTTTTTAGGGACTTTTATCGTATCTAATTTCAGATGTTAACTCATTTGTTCCACTAGTGTTCAGAAAAATACAGAGATGAATGCAGATTAGTTAAGTGACATAATCAAGGCCTCCTTATTAATGAAAAAAAGAAGAGAAAAAATGCATATTCATATTCATATCTTACAAACCCAAATCCCATATTCTTTTTATAACTTTTAGAATTAATATAGTACCAACTTTTTTTTGCTACAAAAGCATTGCAATATTAACTATAGTCCATAATTTACATAAATTATATTTTCTCATATATCACCACATTCTTAGCACCCTGTAGTAGAACATTTTTGTATTTATATTATTAACAACAATCCTCATCTACTTCCAAAATATTGTTATACATTCCCAATATTATCCTCCAACTAATATTATTTTCCTAGACTACTCATTTCAGCCATAATCACATCCATAAATCTACAGTGGAAGAGTAAGGTCTAAGAAATCACCACAAACTACTAGATCTTGTTGATGTTTCCTTACATTTTCTTCTGAGTTTTATTGTTCTAGTTTTTATATTAGATCCTTGGTCCATTTTAAATAAACTTTTGTATTAAGGTGTGAGGTAAGGGTCCTCTTTCTTTCTTTTAGATATGGTATCTAGTTTTCCTAGCACCATTTGTTGAATAGGCTGTTCTGACCCAATTGAGTGACTTTGACAGCCTTGTAAAAAATCACTGGATCATAGATGTGAGGGTCTATTTCCAAATTCTTTATTTAATTCCATTGGTCTATCTGTCTGTCTTTCTGCCAGTACCATGCTGTTTTTACCACTGTAGCTAGATGATAAGTTTTAAAGTCTGGAAATGAGAGTCCTTTAACTTTGTTCTACTTTTTAAAGACATTTTTGATTGTTTATGTGCCCTTATCCTTCCAGATAAATTTGATAATTGGATTTTCCAATTCTACATAGAAGGATACTGGAATTTTTATCAGGATTATGTTAAATTTGTAAAACAGTTTGGATAGTGTTGAAATTTTAATGATATTTTGTCTTCTAACTCATGAATATGGAACATCTTTCCATTAATTTTGATCATCATTGGTTTCTTTTAGCGATGTTTTATAGTTTTATGAATAATACAGGCTCTTTATGTCCTTGTTTAAATTTATTCTTAAATATTTGATTCTTTTAGTCACTACTATAAATAGAATTTTTTTCCAAATTCCTCCTCAGATTGCTCATTAGTAATGTATAGAAATTCTATTGAGTTTTGCATATTAATCTTATATCTCATCACATTGTTGAAATTGCCAATAAGTTCTAATACTTTTCTTTCGGAGTTTTTAATTTTTATTTTCAAATATAGGACCATATCATCAGTGAATAATGAAGGTTTTACTCCTTCCTTTCATATTTGGGTGGCTTTTATTTCTTTTTCTTTCCTAAGTGCTCTGGCTAGATCTCCTAGCACAATATTGAGTAACATTGGTGAGAATGGTCATCCTTGTCTTGTTCCTGATCTCAGTGTTAGCTTTCCTTCTTTCACCATTAAGTACACTGTTAACTGTGGCTTTTTCATATATGCAATTTATCATATTGAGAAAGTTTCCTTATTTTCCTATATTTCAGAATGTTTTTATCAAGAAAGGATATTGTATTTTGTCAAATGCCTTTTCTGCATTATTTAAATAATTACATGATTTTTCTTCAATTTATTAAGGTGGTATATTACACTGATTGATTTTCTTATTTTGAACTGCCCTTGCATATCTGGTATAAAGCTCACTGGATCATGATGTGTAATTTTTTAATGTGTTTTTGGATTTGTTTAGCAAAGTTTTTTGTTGAGGATTTTTGCATCCAATTTCATGAAAGTAATTGGTCTGTAATTTTCTTTTTTTCATAATATCTTCATTTGGCTTTGGCATCAGAGCAATGTTAGCTTCATAGAATGAGTTTGTAAGTGTTCATTCCTGTTCAATTTTTTGGAAGATTTTGAGCAAAATTGTTATAAGATCTTCCTTAAATGACTGACAGAATTCAATTGTGAAGCCATCTTATCCTGGACTTTTCATTTTGGGGAGGTTTTTGATGACAGTTTCAATGTCTTTACTTGCGATTGATTTGTTGTGGTCTTCTATTTCTTCTAGGGTCAGTGCATTTTGTTCATGAATTTCCAGAAATTTGTCCAGTTCATCAATGTTATCTAGTTTGTTGGCAAATAATTATTCATATTATCATCTTATGGTCTCATTTAATTCTACTACGTCAGTGGCAATGTCACTTTTCTTGTTTTTAATTTTATTTATTTGCATTTCCTCTCTTTTTCTTTAGTAATCTAGCTAAGGGAGTATCAATTTTGTTTATCTTTTCAAAGAACATTTTAGTTCTGTTAACTTTTTAATACTATTTTTCTCCATTTCATTTATTTCTGCTCTCTACTCTATAATTTCTTTCCTTCTGCTTGCTTTGAGATTGATTTGCTGTTCATTATCTAATCCCTCCATGTGTGTAGTTTCTTTGATTTCAGCTCTTTCTTCTTTTATAATATAAGCATTGAGGTCTATAAATTTCCCACTCAGCATTGAGAGTTATGTTTGGTATGTTTTGATCTTGTTTCCATTTGCCCTGATGTATTTACTGATTTCTTTTGTAATTTCTTCCTCAACCCACTGATTTTTGGAATGTATTATTTAATCTCCATATATTTGTGAATTTTCCCTTTTTCCATGATGATCAGAGAAAGTGTTTCATATGATTCCAATGTTTTTAAATTTATTGAGATCTGACTTATGTCCTGGAGAATGATACATGAGCACTTGAGAAGAATGTATATCCTGCTGTTTTGGGCTGTAATGCTCTATAAATATCTATTAGATATAGTCATTTATCATATTATTCAAGATCTCAATTTCTTTATCCTCTGCCCAAATGTTTTATTTAATGCTGACAGTGGAATATTGAAGTCTCCAAGTATTATTTTACAGTTATTTCTTTCTCCCTTCAGTTTTGGCAGTGTGTGCCTCATGTATTTTGAGGCACCTATGTTAGATGCATAAATATTTATTATCATTTCTTCTTGGTGATTCATCCTTTTTATTAATATATAGTAACCTATTTCATCATTATAGCAGTTTTGCATTTAAAATCCATTTTATCCTATATTTGTATCACTACCTGCTCTTTTTTTAAATTGCTATTAGTGTGGAATATTTTTTCTGGAACTTTCACTTTCAGGCTGATTGTCTTTATGTCTAAGGTGAGTCTCTTGTAGACAACAAATAGATGGTTCATTTTTAATCCATTTTTATCAGTCTATGTCTTTTAATTGGGGAGTTCAATCCATTAACATTCATTGTTACTACTAAAATAGTCTTACTTCATCCATTTTAACCATTGGCTTTCTGTCACATCTTACTATTGTCTGTCTTTTAGCACTTTCAAATTCTTTACTTATGTTCTTCATTTCTACACTTTCCTTCGGGACTATTTAATTTGTCTTTTCATATCAGGCTGTAACACACCCTTTAATATCTCTTGGAGGTTCTCTTAGTAACATACTCTCAGTTTTTATTTGTCGGTAAAAGAATTTAAACCTGTCTTCAATTCTGAAGTTTTGATGGATAAATAATTCTTACCTGACAGTTTTTTTATTTAAGCACCTTAAATATATCAAACCACTGCTTCTCACCTCCATGGTTTCTGAAGAGAGATAGGGACTTAACCTTTTTAAGTCTCCCTTGTAATTAATACATGGATTTTCTCCTGCTGTTCTCAAATTCCTCTCAATCTTTGGACTTTGACAATCTGAATAGATATCTTGGAGTAAGTCTATTAGTATTTATCCTGCCTGAGGTATGTTGTCCTTCTTGAATATTGATATTTATGTCTTTCAAAAGGGTTGGAAAGTTTTCAGTCAGTGTTTCCTCATATATACTTTCTACCCCTTTTCCATCCACTTATCCTTCTGGGACACACATAATGTGTATTTTTGTGCATTTTGTATTGTGTTTCAGTTCCTTGAGACCCTGTTCAGTTTTTTTTCCATTCTTTTCTCTGTCTCTTCTATTATTTCAATTTCAAATGGCCTATCTTCAAATTCAATTATTTGTTCTCCTAATTTTTCAAATCTTCCACTATATGCCTGCCTCTAATGTATTTACTGTTAAGATTTATTTTATTTATTTGTCTCTACCCCTTCATTGTTTTTGTGCTTGATGTCTGCTCTCTCTGTGTTCTTCTGTGTCTGCTTGTCTTCTATTTAGGAGGCATTGGTAACTGATCCTGGGACCTTCTGGAGTGGGAGAGAGATGCTCAATTTCTTGCAACAACTCAGCTCCCTGGTCTGGTGTGTCTCTTACTGTCTCTCCTCTGTGTCTCTTTTTGCTGCATTATCTTGCTGTGCCAGCTCTTTTTGCAGGCCAGTACTCTTGCATGGGCCAGCACTCATGTGTGGGCCACCTCTCCTGCATGGACCAGCTCTCTTGTGTGAACGAGCACTCTGTGTGAGCCAGCACTCCATATGGGCCATCTCTCCACTCAGGCCAGCTTGCCACATGAGCCAGCTTGACTTTCACCAGGAGGCCCCAGGAATCGAACCCTGGACCTCCTATATGGTAGATGGAAAATCAATTGTTTGACCCACATCTGTTTCCCCTCTAATACATTTTTAATCTCATCCATTGTGTCTTTCATTCCCATAAACTCTGTTACTTTTTTTGCAGGCATTCAAATTGTTCATTATGCTCACACAGTGTCACCTTAATATTCTTTAGATTTTTAGTCATATTTTCCTTCATCTTAAATTGATTAAGGAGGTTTGTTTGATCATTTATTAGTTGTCTTAAATCCTGTGTCTCGTTTAGATTCTTGCCTTGTTCCTTTGTGTGGGCCACAACTTCCTGTTTCGTAGTTTGGATATCTTTTGTTGATAACTAGGAATCTGCTTACTGATGATTTTGCTCTTTTGATCAATCTCTCTTGCCTAGAGGTTTTATTTCTCAGCTCTTTTTTCATTTTTAGTTTTTTTTCTAAAACTTTGATATTATCATGTTTAAGTAGTCAAAACTGGCAGAGGGCTGCTACTGGGGTCTGATCAGGTCTACTTTGCCTGGGAAAGAAGCAGGAGAGAGCAGTCTGTCTTACTCACTTTCCCAGCTGGCCACCAAATGGTGCTCCTCAGCAAACCATTCTTTAGAGATGAGCCCTTCAATTTCCACTACCCATTCTGAGCTAGTGAATTATGTTAGGTTCACAGAAAGAAAACCCCAGTCAGCCCTCCACTGCACCCTCCCTCTTCTCTGGGAGGAATCCATCCTTCCCCCCTCTGTTGGCTACTCAGCCACAGGTTTTACTGAGGCTGTTTATCTTAGGGGTGGGGGATGGGTATCATTCGCATTTGCAGGGATATCAAGTCAAGGTTTCCCCCTTGGCCTCACTGTCTCTGCATCCCAAGTCTCTCCTGAATGAGTGCTTGGCTCAATCCTGGCCTGCATTCACTTGACCATAGATGTGAGGTTCTATTTCTGAGTTCTTGATTCAGCTCCACTGGTCAATATGTCGATCTTTATTCTAGTACTATGCTGGTTTAGTAGTTGTGAATAATGCTTCTTTATTAGTGAGAACCAGAGAGTCTGATCTTCATTTTTTCAATTTTTTTATTATAAAAATTATATTGAAGTGTGTCATTCATACATAAACATACATCAATAAAAATGTGTAGTGAAAAACAAACATGCATATCAACAAACATTTCTCACATATATCACCCCATCAGCAAGACCTTGCATTGTGAAATATTTGTTGTAAACTATGAAAGAGCATCATCAAAATATTAATACTAACTATAGCCCATATTTATATTTGATATATTTTCCTCCAACCAAATCAATTATTATCACCCTGTATTAGTATTATATATTTGTTGTAGTTCATGGGAGATCATTCTCACCTTTGGGTTGATAACAACAGTCCATTTTCTACCACAAGATTCACTGTTATACAGTCCCATGCCTTGTACAATCCATTCAAAGTGTACACTAATTGGGTCTCATTTTCATCACAGAATTGTGCTGTCATCACTGAAGTGAATATTAGAATGTTTTCATTACTCCAAAAGGAAAAATCCCATTCCCCCTTACACCCCCCATTTTTTGTCCTTAAAATTGTTATAATATCTTCTTTACCATTGCTGCAAAAATATTACAATATTATGGTTAATTATGATACATAAATTACATTAGTTGTAATTTTCCTGTGTACCCTTAAAACTTTGTAAAAGAAGAACATTCATTTTTTATATTATTAACCAAGTTCATCCACCACCAAAATCACTGTTATAGTCCCTAGATTATCCTTTAGTTTTCTTTCAATTGACATTTATGTCCACAGACTACCCTTTTCATCCACAAGCACATTTATAACTCAGCAGTGTTAGTTATACTCACTATAATGCGTTACAATTATCTCTATTAATTTCCACACTTCACAATAAACCTTATTAAAAATTCTACATAAATCATCAGCTCCCATTCTCAACCCACATTCTATCTCCTAGTAACCTATGCTCCAGAGTTTACCTCCATGAGTTTACTCATATTTTGTTCATATTAGTGGGATCATGCAATATTTGTCCTTTTGTGTCTGGCTGATTTCATTCAACATAATGTCCTCAAGTTTCATCTATGTTGTCATATGCATCCCAATTTAATTTCTTCTTATATCTGAATAGTATTCTATTGTATGTATATACCACATTTTGTTTATCCATTCATTGGTTGATAGACACATGGGTTCTTTCCATATTTTAGTATTTGTGAAAAATGCTGCTATGAACATCACTGTGCAAATGTCAGTTTGTGTCCTTGCTTTCCGATTTTGTGAATATATTCCTAGTAAGGTAATTGGTGGATCATAGGTTAGTTCTATAATCAGCTTCTTGTGGTATTGCAAAACTGTCTTCCACAGATGTTGCACAATTCTGCATTACCACCAACCGTGAAGGGCTGTTCCTATTTCTTCACATCTTCTCCAGCACTTGTAGTTTCTGTTTTTAAAATAATGGCCACTCTATAATGTGTAAAATATCATCTCATTGCAGTTTTGCTCTGCAATTCCCCAATAGCTAGTGATGTTGAATATTTTTTTATGTGCATTTTTGCCAGTTGTATCTCCTCTTTGGAAAAATGTCTATTCAATTATTTTGCTCATTTTAAAAATTGGGTTGCTTTTCTTTCATTGTTGAGTTATATGATCTCTTTATGTAGCATGGATATAAACCCTTTATGGATATGCAGTTTCCAAATATTTTCTTCAATTAAGGGGTTAGTCATTTTACTTTCTTGACAAAGTTTTTTGAAAAGCAAAATTGTTTAATTTTGAGGATGTTCAGCTTATCTTTTTTTCTTTCATTGCCCATACTTTGGGTGTAAGGTTTAAGAAACTACCACCTTCCAAAAGACCTTAAAAATGTTTTCTTACATTTTTTTTCTAGGAATTTTATGGTTGTAGCTTTTATATTTAGGTCTTTGATCCATTTTGAGGTAATTTTGGTATAAGATATGAATTAGGAGTCCTATTTATTTCTTTTGGATATGGCTATTCAATTCTCCCAGCACCATTTGTTGAATAGACTGTTCTGGTCCAGCTGGAAATACTTGATTCCCTTGTCAAAATTCACTTGAACATAGATGTGAGGTTCTATTTCTGAGTTCTTGATTCTGCTCCACTGGTCAATATGTCTATCTTTATTCCAGTACTATGCTTGTTTGTTGTTGCTGTTGTTATTTTGTTTTTTAAGGAGTACTGGGGATTGAACCCAGGACCTTTTGCATGGAAAGCAGGTGCTCAACTACTACATGGAGCTTGTACATGGGGACAACATTTGCTTCTGTGCTGTTTTTACCACTGTAGTCAAGTAATATGATTTAACCACAGGACATGAGAATCCTCCAAATAAATGATTTTTAAAAAAAGACATTCTTGGCTGTACGGGACCACTTACTCTTCCAAATACATTTGATAATTGGCTTTTCCATTTCTTCAAAAAAAGCAGTTGGGATTTTTATTGGGATTGCAATGAATCTGTAATTCTGTTTGGGTAGAATTGACATCTTTGTGATATTTAATCTTCCAACCCATGAACATGGAATGTCCTTCCATTTATTTAGGTCTTTTTTGGTTTCTTTTAGCAATGTTTTGTAGTTTTCTGAATAAAGGTCTTTTATGTTCTGGGTTAAATTTATTCCCAAATATTTGATTCTTTAAGTTGCTATCATAAATGGACTTTTTTCCTGACTTCCTCAGATTGCTCATCAGTAGTGTATAGAAATTCTACTGATTTTTGTGTGTTAATCATGTATCAAACCACTTTGCTGCACTCATCTACTCTATTAGAGTTGTTGTGGATTTTTCACTGTTCTTTAGGTATAGAATCATATCAACAGATCATAGCCAATGTTCTACTTCTTCCTTTCCTATTTGGGTGCCTTTTATTTCTTTTTCTTGCCTAATTTCTTTAGCTAGAACTTCTAGCACAATATTGAATAACAGTGGTGACACTGTACATTTCTTGTAATGTTCCCAATATCAGCAGGAAAGCTTTCAGTTTTTCACTGTTGAGAACATTGTTAATTGTGGTGTTTCCATATAAGCTCTTTACCATGCTGAGAACACTTACATATATTCTGATCTTTTGGAGTATTTTTTTTCAAGAAAGAATACTGTATTTTTTCAAATGCATTTTCTGCATCAATTGAGGTGACCATGTGATTTTTCTTCTGAAGTTCATTTATGTAATTTATTACAATAATTGGTTTTCTTGTGTTAAGCAACCCTTGCATACCTGGGATAAAACTCAATTATCAGGATGTATAACATTTTTAATATACTTTTGGATTTGGTTTGCAAGTATTTTGTTGAAGATTTTTGCACCTACATTCGTTAGAGAAATTCATCTGTAATTTTCGTTTTTTCATAGTATATTTATCTGGCTTCGGTGTTAGGGTGATGCTGGCTTAATAAAATGAGTTTGGCAGCATTCATTCCTGTTTAATATTTTGGAAGAATGTGAGCATGGCTGGCATTAGGTCACCTTTGAACAATTGGTAGAATTCACCTGTAATGCTATCTGGTCCTGGGCTTTTCATTTTGGGGATGTTAATGATGACTGCTTCAATCTCTTTACTTTTGATTAGTTTGTTTGTCTTCTATTTGCTCTAGGGTCAATGTTGGTTGTTCATGTGTTTCCAGGAATTTTTCTATTTCATCTACATTGCCTAGTTTGTTGGCATACAGTTGTTCTTATAATTTTATAATCTGTCTCATTTCTATGGGTATAGTGGAAAAGACATCCTCTCAGTTCTGATTTTATTTACATCTTCTTTCTTTATCTTTGTCAGTCTAGTTAAGATTTGTTGATTTTACTTATCCTCTCAAAGAATCAACTTTTGGTTTTGTTGGTTCTCTTGGAGTATTTTTTTCCCTCTAAATTTTCTTTTATTTCTGTTCTGATCTTTATTATTTCTTTCTTTTGGCTTGGCTTGTGAATAGTTTGCTGTTCTTTTTCTAGTATCTCCAGGTGACCAGTTAGGTCTTCAATTTTAGTTCTTTCTTCTTTTTTAATGTAAACATTGAGGGCTATAAATTTCCCTTTCAGCATTGCTTTTGCTGTATCCCACAGGTATTGCTATGTTCTGTCTTTGTTTTTATTTGCCTCAAGATATTTACTGATTTCTCTTGTAATTTCTTCTTGACATACTGATTGCTTAAAAGTGTGTTGTTTATTCTCCATATTTTTGTGAATTTTCTCTTTTTCGATCTGTTATTGATTTCCAGCCTTATTCCATTATGATCAGAAATAGTGCTTTGTATAATTTTAATCTTTTTACATTTATTGACACCTGTCTTATCCATGAGCACATGAAAAGAATGTATATTCTTCTGTTTTGGGGTGTCATGCTTTATAAAGATTTGTTAGGTCTAGTTCATTCATCATATTGTACAAGCTCTCAGTTTCTTGATTTGTCCTCTTTTCACATATTTCCAATGCTGAATTGTGTTTATTGGGTTCTCCAACTATTATTATAGAGATGCCTTTTCTTCCTTCAGCTTTGCTAGTGTGTGCCTCATCTATCTTGGGGAACCCTGGGTAGATGCATAAATATTTTTCATAGTTATTTCATATTGGTGAATTGCTCCTATTATTAATATATAATGACTTTCTTTATATCTTATAACAGTTTTGTATTTAAAATCTTTTTTCCCAATAATAGAATCACTCTTTCAGATCATTTTGGTTAATATTTGCATGGAATATCTTTTTCCAACCTCTTACTTTCACCCTGCTTGTGTCCTTATATCCAAGGTGAGTCTCTTGTAGATAGCATATAGATGACTCATTTTTTTAAAAAATCTATTTTGTTTATGTCTTTTGATTGGGAAGTTTAATTCATTAGCATTCAGTATTATTAATAAGTAAAGTCATTACTTAGTTCATCCATTTTTTCCTTTGGCTTTCTATTGTCATATCTTACTATTGTCTGTGTTTTTAGCCTTAAGCCACCCTTCCTAATTGTACTAGTCAGCCAAAGTGGTGCTGATGCAAAGTACCAGAAATCTGTTGACTTTCTAAAAGGGTATTTATTTGGTGTAAAAGCGTACAGTCCCAAGGCCATGAAAAGTCCAACTCAAGGAAGCATAAGAGGTACTTTCTCACCAAAGTCATCTGCCACATATGTTAAAGCAAGATATTGGGTGATGTCTGCCTGATCTCTCAGGGCTTCCTAAATCAGTGTCTGTCATATGGCTTGTTTCTTTCTGGGCCTTCTCAGCTGCTTCACTGCTTTGTTCTTTTCTGCTGAAAACTTTCAGGTGAATGGCTCTTGTCTTCCTGGGGCCTCAGGATCAAAAATGACAGAGCTCTCTCTTTCTTCTTGTGTGTCTTCTTGAGTGAGTGTCCATTTATATCAACCCACCAAGGAGGTGGGGACTCAACCTGAGTCATGCCCTATTGAAGTGGTCAAATCAAAGCCTTAATCCTAAGAGATAATCTTATCAAGACATGTCAGCTGAATCTAATACATTCAAAAGATGTCACACCCAGAGGAATAGATTAGTTTACAAACATAAACTTTCTCTTCTTAGGTTTCACAAATAATCTCAAACTGCCCCACTAATAATCTTCATTTGTACACTCTTCTTCAAGTCTCCCAGTTTTGTTTTTTCCTTTCAGGCTGCACTTGTTTGTAGATCTGGTCATTTGGTAACATGCTTTGTCAGTTTTTTTTTTTTTTTTTTT
>JAQZBX010013109.1:0-15805 GCA_029593785.1 Cabassous unicinctus | reverse complement strand
GCTGGGAAGTTTTCAGTAGTTATTTCCTGAAATATTCTTTCTGTCTTTTTTCCAATCTCTTCTCCTCCTGGGACAACAGTAACATGTATTTTATGTGTTTCATGTTGTCATTAAATTCTCTGAGACACTGTTCTATTTTTTCCATTCTTTTCTCTTTCTATTCTGTCTTTTCAAGTTCAGATATTCTTTCTTCAATTTCACTTAATTGTTCTTTTGCCATGTCAAAATTTTTGTTTTATGCCTCTACTGTATTTTTTCAAAATCAAAATTTATTAAAAATCCAGAGTTATCCATTTTCATGAGCATTTTACAGAATAATAATTAACATCATACTAAATGAACACTTGGGTGAGTGGGTTTTTTAAAAAACATTCTGAACTATAACAACATTGAGTCATAAAATAACAACACAAGTCAGCAGATCATTCACAAAAGTTTCAAAGCCATACAAAACATTTACAGGAGACTGGCAAGCAATGAAGTTAAGTTTTCAGTGCTATTTAAAGAAGACAATAAGTATATGCATATCATATGTATATCATCAATAACAGATATTTGTACCCCTGACTTGGTTTCACTTCTGTGAAGCCTACTGTGAGATCTTCAAAGGGGGCTGTCCCCATGTGCTGGACACTTGACAAAGTACAGGGGCCCTGCAGTGGGTTGTTTTTGGCACAAACTTGGTACTGGCTGCTGATGGCGGCACAGAGAGAAGCTAGTCAGGCTATGTAGTAGTGTCTCCTGAGCAATACTTCTAGTGCAATTTTCTCTGGGTGGGTGAGTTGGTGGTATCACTGGTTGAGGGCATCAGTGGCTCCTTTTGGGACAAAAATCTGGTCACCCAGGAGCAGCCAAGTTCCTTTGGGGGTGCAGCTTCCCCCTTCTCTCTTGGCCCATTCCTGTTCTTCCCAGGTATAACTTAGTTGATTAGTTTCTTGTCCTAAGAGGGACAGCTGCCGTGTCGATTATGGGACTTGTATTCCATGGGTTCCTTCAGCTGCTTGCTGAGCTGCTTTGTCAGCTAGCCTGTTTCCTTGAGCTACCATATCGATTCCTTTCTGATGTCCCCAGCAGTGAATGATGGTGACTGTCTGATTTCCAGAATGCTTCTAATAGTTGGAGGATTTCTTCTTTGTTTTTGATTTCCTTTCCCCCTGCATTTAAGAGACTTGTTTCTTTATAAATTGCCCCATGGATATGAATGGTAGGGAATACATACTTAGAGTCAGTGTAAATGTTTACCACTTGCCCTGCAGCTAGCTGCAGGGCTCAGGCCAGTGCCTAGAGTTCTGCTCATTTTGCGGACAATCCCTGAGGTAGAGATGCCATTTCCACCACCCATTTGCTAGTGGTGACTGCATATCCAGAAAGCTTTTCCCTGTTTTTAATGAGACTGCACCCATCTGTAAATAGTGTCTGATCTGGGGAAGCGAGCGGTATGTCTTGGAGGTCGGGGTGACTGGTGTAAACTTCCTCAGTCACTTCAACACAATCATGCTCAGGAGCCCCTTTCACATCTGGCTAAAAGGTGGCAGGGTTTAGACTGCTCACAGTTTCTATTGTCATTCTGGGGTTTTCACATAATAAACCTTGGTAATGTGCGAGCTGGGGATTCAATATCCACCAATGTCCATATGAGATCATTAGGACAGTGACTGCATGTGGCACCATAACATGAATTGACTGTCTGAGGGTTAATTTGTCAACTTCTTTAATGAGGGTTATGGTTGCTGCCAGGGCTTTCAGGCAGGGCAGCCACCCTGCAGCCACGTGGTCCAGCTGCTTGGAGAAGTAAGTGATGGGTCTTTGCCAGGGGCCAACTGTGTGTGTGAGAACCCCCAATGTTACTTTGTTCTTTTCATGCATGAACAGGTTAAAGTTTCATGTTACATCTGGGAGCCCCAAGACAGGGCTTGGCCAAGTTGTCTTTTGAGGTTTTGAAAGATCCCCTGTTGAGCTTCTCCCCAGGCAAGGGGCTCCTTTTCTGGACACATCAGAACTTCATAAAGGGGTTTGGCCATGGCTGCATACCTGGGAATACAGATGAAGCAGAACCCTGCAGCCCCGAGGAACTCACGAAGCTTTTTTTTTTGTGGTGGGGGTAGGGATAGTGCAGACCACTTTCTTTCATTTGGGTCCCAGCATCTGGTCCCCTTGTGTGATGCTGAACCCCAGAAACTTGACCTGCTGTTTATAGATCTGGACCTTTCTCCAAGACACTTTGTACCCAGTCTGTGTTAAAAGTTGTAGGAGAGTCTGGATCCCTCTCCAGCAGTCCTCTTCTATCTCACTGGCAAGTAGGAAGTCATCTATGTATTGCAAGAGGGCACACCTGCAGTCCCCACAGGGGTAGGTGGCCAGATCTGCTGCCAAGGCTTCCTTGAAAAGGGTAAGGGAGTTTTTGAAGCCTTGCAGGAGCTGGGTCCTGGTTAGCTGAATTTTCTGCAGGATTTTGGGATCTTCCCATTCAAAGGCAAACGGAGGCTGGCTCAGGGGGCCAACTGCAGGCATAAGAAGGCATCTTTCAGGTCCAGGCAGTGAACCAGATGGATTCAGGCAGCAGCTGTCCTGGTAAAGTGTATGGGTTGGGAACAACCTGATATAAAGTGATAGTGGTGTTATTAATGGCTCGTAAATCCTGCACTGGTTGAAACCTGGTCTCATCTGGCCTTTTTACTGGTAATAATGGGGTGATCCAGGGTGACTGGCACTTGATCAGGATTCCTTCTTTTCTCAGGTGATCTATGTATTTGACCATGCCCAATTGCTCCCTGCAGGAGATCGGATACTGCCTCTGCCAGACTGGGACCGCTCCAGCTTTAGGTCAATGATGATGGGTACATGGTTTCATGCCATTCCCAGTGGGTTTTTTCCCACCCACACCTGGGCGAAAAGTTCCAGCAGTTTTTCCAGATTCTGACCTGAACTTTCCTCCACATGAAGTCCCCATTCTTTGCAATGGGGCATGGTGACGAGGAGAGCGAGGCTGGTCCCGAGGCTTAAGCTTGCTGGCCTTTCAGGTTTAAATGTTATCTGGGATATCAGTTTGGTTAAGAGGTCCCTACCAAGTAGTGGAACTGGATATTCTGGCAAGTACAGAAATTCATGAGTCACTTCATGGCCACCAAGCTGGCAAGTTCTTGACTGACAAAAGGTCCATTGGCTTGACAGGCCCCCAGTTGCTCCTATTATATTAGCAGTTTTTCTGCTAAAGGGGGCAATGGGGGTTGTGACCACAGAATATTCAGCACCAGTGTCCACCATGAAAGTCATTGAGTGGTCCCTAACTTGTAGTTTGACCATGGGCTCCTGTGGTCCAAGTTCTGGTGAGCCCCTATTCAGGGTTGAGCCCTGAATTATTTCCCTTTAGAGATGTTCCCTCTATGTGCCTGAGTCTTTTGGGGGCACTCATTTTTCCAGTGTCCATTTTATTTGCAGTAGGCACATTGATCTGCGGCCAGGGGCACCCTTCTTGTGCTTGTACCCCCTTATCGAGGTGCCCTTCTCATTTGGTGGGGTCAGGATTTCCCAAGGCTGCTGCCAGTAGGGAAGCTTGATGTTTTATTTGCTTCTTGGCTTATCATTCGGCGGCTTCATCTCGATTGACGAATTCTTTTTGGCGACTGCAAGGAGTTGAGAGATGTTTATCCCCACAAACCCTTCTAATTTTTGGAGCTTTCTTTTAATGTCTATTGCTGCCTGCACAACAAAGGCAGCATTCACCATCCTCTGATTTTCCTGAGCTTCTGAGTCAAAAGGGATGTAGATTCTGAAGGCCTTGTAAAGTCATTCATAGAAATCTCCTGGAGATTTGTTAGGCTTTTGAATAACTAAAATCATCTTTGTCATGCATGTGGGTCATTTTGCCCCTTCTCAGACCCCTCAAAGGAGTGCTTCATGATATTTTTGGAGTGCAGCTCATCCCTGATCAGTGCTGAAGTCCCAGTTCAGTTGGGCCTCTGGTGCTGCCTATCATGCCCAATCTTCCGCGTTTAAGATGCCAGCAGTGGCCTGCTTCTGCAGCCAATTTTGGGCTTTCATCAGAATCCATCATCTCTCCTCCATATTAAACAAAGTCAGGAGGAGTTGGTGGCAATCATCCCAAGTAAGACAATGCATTTGGAAAATGGATTCCATGAGATCTAAAAGGGCCTGGGGCTTTTCCAAGTTGGAGGGGATGTGGTGCTTCCAGTTTAAGAGTTCTGTAGTTGTGAAGGGATGGTAGTATAAAACAGGTCTCCCAGGTCTGATGGTCCCATCCTCACTGATCTGGGCCACACCCTGTGTTTCACAGAGGGTCACCTGTGGGTTGTGTCCACCAGAGCCTCCTTGCTATTGGGGTTCCAGGGCTTTCCTCAGAGGGAGTTAATGTTCCTGGAGGGACCAAAGGTAGTGGTGTTTCTTGGAGATCTGCCTGCACTCCCGGGCTAGGAGGAAAGGCTAGAGTGGCCAGAGCATATGGTGGTGGTGGTGGGGTGGTGGGTCTTTCTCTGAGGACACTTGATGAATAATTGGCTTCTGGAGCCCCATCCCCTGTGCAAACAAGACCCTGCTCTGTTTTTCCCTTTTTTCCAATGCACAATCAAACCCAGGGGGGCAGAGTCTGGGCTATCTCTAACCAAGAGTCAATGTAGGGAAACTGATTGGGGTGGCCAGGAGTTCCTGTGACAACCACCCACACTGGGTGGACCCTGGCTCTATCCAGGGTCCCTTCCAAGGGCCAGTCAATGTTAAAAGTGGGCCATTCTACTTCACATAAGTTTCAGAGAGTGCCAGCGTTCATCCAGATGCTATAATTTCCAGAAAAACCCTTCTTGAAATTCTTGAGCATGCAGTTTAAGATGGTAGGTTTTGACTGTGATGAGAAAATACCCTGCATTGGTGGCACAAGACAGACAAGGGAAGGGGTCGCCTCTTTCAAGGCCACTCAGATGACCGCTGTCTATATCTCTTATGAGAACTTCAGCTAGTCTTGGGTAAGGAATCCAGGCAGAGTTTGGAGTTGGCCTTTATGCCGTATGACGTAGCCACAGAAAACAATTTAGGGCCCACATGGGATCCATAGCATAAGCTTTGGAGTCACAGACTGGAATAACAAAGGCAAGCCTCTGTCATCCTCACTCACACACACAATCACTCAGAAGTTACACAGTCCCTCCCTCAGGAATTAAAAATAATACAACCTGAGTCAGTGGTGCAAGACAGACAAAGGAATGGGTTGCCTCTTCTGAGGCCACTCAGATGCCTGCCTGTCCATGTCTCTCATAAGAACTTTGGCTTGCCTTGGCTAAGGTTCCCGGGCAGAGTTCAGGGTTGGCCATCATGCCATATGATGTAGCTGTGGAAAACAGGTTATGGCCCACAGTGGCTCCATAGCATAAGTTTTGGAGTCACAGACTGGAATAACAGAGGCCAGCCTCTGTCATCCTCACTCAAACACACAATCACTCAGAGATTATGAAGTCCCTCCCACAGGGATTGCCTTATTGTGGAATCTCGGTACTTGAGATTTTGGGAGGTGATCAGTCTCCCCTTCTGTCCGGAGATGGGCCTGACTGAGGACTTGGCACCTGGGATGTTACCTTTCCAGAGTCTTCTGGCACTGTGCAGTCCACCTCCCCACTGAGTCAGGCCAGGGTGTGAGGACAGGGCCCGTGGGGACCGTCTCAGAAGGAGGTCCCATTAAGAGCACAGGTGGTGCCCACCTCATTCGCTCAGAGATTGCCGTCATCCACGCCCATCAGCTCCAAGCCAGAGGCACAACATGCTTGCTCTGTTGGGCTTTCCTGGTCAGGGAACCAAATGTTGTGGCAGATGTAATGAAAACCAAGTGGCGTTCTGAGGGGCAGATGAACAAAATTTTATTACACATGGGCTCAGAGGAGAGTCAAGTCTCCAAAATATCTGAGCACCGTGTCTTGGTTTTCATAAGTTTATATAGCAAGTCTAAGTGGGCAAATTCTTAAGCAAGTGGGTAGGCATGTGTTAAAAAAGCAAAAGAAGCCAGGTTAGCTTATCTTCCTAAAGCAGAGGGCTATTAGGGAGGAAAAGAGTCATTATCTGTTTAGAGTTGTAAATTCCAGTTGAAAGGGACAGGCAGGGAGTGCTTATCTTCCTAAAGATGTGGATTCTAGGGAAAAAAGGGAGTAAGGGAGAAAGGGAATGAGGGGAGCTTATGTCCCTAAAGCTGTGGGTTTCTGCTGATGGGGGGTTTAGGGCCCCAGTACTTTCTTTATCAATGTGGGCAGGGGAGTCTGGGTATGGGGTGGAGGCTCACTGTCTCCTGCTCTTTCCAGTGGTCATTCTTTCTGAACCTTCAGTGTTGACTGTGCTGAGGAGTCCACTGCACCCAGGCTCAGTCTCCTGGTCTGAACACCCTGAACACAATCTCAGTGATTCAGCCACAGTCAGGAGAGGGGGCACATTTTCACCACCAGGCATATCATGAAGCATCCTCTTCTGTGGACTTCCAGCCAGGGAGCATGCCAAACTGCCTTTTTTGAGTAAACCATGATGGAAACCCTCCAAGTTCATCCCCAGTGATCCTGGTGCAGCCTCCACTGGGAAGAGAAATACTTCTTCCTTGAACAACCCAAGCACAACCCATGGGGAGTCACAGTGGCTCTGGGATTCCTCAGATGTGTCCATGTGTAAGATTAGCAACCTTTTCATCCCTGAGGCTGAGGAGGGACCTTTGTCACAGATTCTCTGTGGTATTTTTCTTCAAAACTTCATTTTTTGCACTGTTCCCAGAAACAGGTTTATTCTCTCCTTCCTCAAGTAATGTTTTTGCAAGTTGTATTTTACCAGATATCTTTTCATGAGGGCTTTGCCAGCTCAAAATCTTGCATGCTGTAGGACATTTTGCAGATTCAGGACTCTTGTTGGGGAGAATCCTGATAGAGATTCTGAGAGAAAGGAAATGAATCTACAATACTGAAAGGAGTATGCAAATTATTGCAACCTTCTAGTTGAGAAGTTGGGTAATGGCCAGTTCTGTCTGAGCCATATCAGAGCCAGAGGTGAAAGGGAAAATGGTGCTCCTATGTATATACTTTTATTAATTCTTTAATTGTTAAGTTTTCCTGCACCACTGGCATAGATGAAAAAAAGGTTGAAAAAATAATAAGTATGGATAATACAACCCACAATGTTAATTTTCAAAGTTATTTACTAAAAAATCCAAAATTTATAATAATTTTATGTTTCTGACTTTTGTGAAACCAAACTTGGCAGTGAAATTTTTGAAATACACTTTTTAATTTATCATGTTTTCAAATGAGAAAATTGCCACATTGTACAATTTCTCATGATCCAGTGATTATCTAATTCTTAAGTCCAGCTTACTGAAATGACTTTTGTTTTACTGTGGCTGATATTGTTTAAAATATATAGAGATAGATAGCTTGATAGAGGGGATACTTGCATAGTGTGAGAATGTACTAAATGTCACTGAATTGTACACATTAAAATGGTTAATTTTATTTTAAATGAATTTTACCATAAAAAGATATGCATGCCACTTCCAAATTAGAATAAATTTGTAATAAGTAAAATTTGTGCATTAAGGAAAATCAGTTTTTGAAGTTGGAGAAATGATGGTGATTTTCAATACTTACTATCGCATATTGCATTTGACATTTCTCCAGGACTTAAATTATCATTTTAAGAGCTGAGTAAGAGGCTATTTTTTGTATGTCAAATGAATTCCTTGAAAGTAAATTTCTCCTTATGAAAATTCAAAATCTGGAAGTACTTAGCCTAATTTTGTGTATATTCATAGAAAGGTGAAGTTAGAATATCTCATTTTTTTTATATGCCTGTTTCCTATTACAATCATTATTTTCATCTGGTGATGAAACGTTTTCAAATTCTTTATCTCTTTCTCTACTTTCAAATTTGAAAATATATTCATTCAATTCATTAAAAATTATATTTTTCAAATACACTGCAATGGGATCCACCTTTATATATTATCAGGATTTTTTGTTGTGCTTTATAACTAATTTCTCTTGAGTTTATCTATCATCACACACTAATAAGTTGCATCAATATTTGTAATCTATTTGCATGAAGAATTTTTTTATTTCAACATGGTATATTTCTTCATCTTATACCATATATACATTAATATAGTTGTTATTATATATACATTCAATAAAAGTTAATTTGTGCAATAACTGCCCATTACATTTGCTACTCTATTGCCTTGGCACATAAAGGTAAATGACAGCATTTTATAACCTCCAGCCTTTCTCTGCCTTGCAAATCTCCCCATGATCAAGTCATTACTTCATACACCCAAGGATATTAAGGTCTCCCAAAAGATTCTGGAGTAGCAGGCCTCAGGATTGGCAGTGAGAGTTATATAAACCATGTCTTTCTTCATGACTTTCAACCTGGGCAAAAGGCAATCGACCTTCAGAACATGCAGCAGAGGAAGGAGTTCCTATGGAAAACAAATATAAATATATCACTTTATTTCACAAACACCTCAAACCATTCAGGCACCATAAATTTAGTGCTATTAATATCATATTCACATATTTCCTCCTTAATAACATCCAGACTCTTAAAAGGTTTATTACATTCACAACTTTGGTTGAACTGCATTTGGGTAGATTTGGCCTCTGAATGCTTTGGTGGAATAGTAGTGTTGCCAGATTTTGTCTAGGTTCTTGACTAAGCTACAAGAAATGAATTTCAAGAGCAAGCCACATTAATTAGGCCAGCAATTTATTAACGTAGGGAGTGAAGGGAAATGGGAGAAAATAAAGATCATAGGTCCCTGGAAGAAAGGAAGGGGCTGAAGAGTGATAAAATTAAAAAAAAAGTGCTGATTTATAGACTATAAATTTATAGTCTATAATTTATAGATTATAAATGCCCAGGTTATACTTGCATGGCCATCATGGCAGGGGAAAAATGGGAAGAGTCAGGTGCAGAAAGCAGAAACTGGGGCAAAGGCAAGATGGCTTATTTGGCTTCCTACTCGCTTTTCTCTTTTCTTTAAAAAAATTTTTTTAAAAGATTCTTTGATTACATAAATGTGATGAAAAATATAGGGATTCCCATAAGCCTGACTCCTCCCATATCTTCCCATATAAGCATTCTTCAGTAGTGTGGCACATTCATTGAAATTGATAAACGCATCCTGGGGCTTTGCCATTAAGCATGGACCATAGTTCACATTGTAGTCTGCCCTTTCTCCCACACAGTTCTCCCTGTTTTGTGATGATATGAAACCATTAATTCTATTCTGCCCCTTTGCTAATGGCATGGGAGTTCCAGCTGTTTGCTCTTCTGATTGATTACCCCACCCATCAATCCCCCAGGAGGGCCCAATGATAAGGCCCCTGGAGAATATCTGGGGCTTCTCCTGGCTTCTGGAGGAAATCTCATTCTGAATGGGATTTCTTATGAGGGTCTTCCAGCAGGCTTCCTGGGGGGTATTGATTTCCATGTGAACTTCTTGCCAGGTTCCAGATCTGTCTATTGATTCCCTATCTAGCCTGCTTCATTCCCCCCTCAGATAGTTTGCACATTCATTCTTAAAGGGGTGCTGAAGGGAGATGGTCTTTCTTCTGTAATTACTTCCTGCTGGTTAGGGGCAGTAGGCCCTATCTGACAAGGTTTAAAACCCTCTGGCTGTTCTATTTTGGTTGGAGAAAAATGGATCCAGTACCCTGGGTGAAGTTGAATGAAGTCCCCATATGCCTAAAAAGATGATGATTCTGGAAGAAATAAACTTTGATTAGAAACTTGAGGATATATGGTCCCACTAAGGATACTGGACCACAAAAGTAGAAAAAGCTAGGTGCGTATAAAAGCTGCATCTTCCTGAAGTTGGTGGGAAACCAACTTCTTCCTTCAGTTATTTTATGCTGTTGGTTAACTCTAGGTAGAGATTGCAATAGACAATGGGGTTAGGTATAAATTGCCAATCTCAGTTCCTATAGTAGAGGAGAGGAATAAGGAGAAGCACTGCCCTTTTAGTTAAACTACTGGAAGTGAAAACAGACAAAATTTCTTAAGGGGTGTTAGGTTTGCCCTCCTCCTAGCAATAGGAATTTGTGCTAGAGTTAGAGGGAAAAGCTGGATATGACACAGACACTACTAAGCTTTGTCTATTGAAGAGGTATTTCAGGCCATCCAAAGACTGGCATTTGTACATCCTGTCAGATGCTTCTGGTGAGCTGACACTTCTTTTGGCAGCTGGCTTCACTTGGGATTAGTGTACAAAACTGTAAAATCCTTTAACTTTAATAGCTGTGGCTCTGATAGAACTACAGAGTAATGTAACTTCCATTTTGGCTCCAATTGAGAGTGAGGCTTGTTTTTCTTTTGTTTTGTTTTTTCCCAAGTTTTAATAAGAGCCTGGTTTCCAGGCCCCAGGTCAGGAAAGGTTGTCCATGGACCACCTCAAAGGGGTTAAGCTGAAGTGGGTCTGACCACCTCATTTGCTGTTTCCCTTCTGGTGGAAAAACACTTAGCCCTGGTAGGATGGCATGTGGTTTTGCTAATCCTCCCCAGGGTATGAGTGAGACAGGTTCTGGAATAAGGGCTTGGAGGGAAACATAGGCTAAGCAAGTCATCCATCTGGTGTGGGCCAAAGACTGAGGGGTCACACCCAAGTTAATTTGTTCACTTTTTAAATTAAAGGGCTGTTGCCCCCACTGTTCTCAGGCAAGGTGGCCTATTTTTATCATATAGGCATGTTCATTAAGTACTTAGAAAATGAAATTTACCAGGACTTTTAACATGTTCAATGTCCCTCTGCATATGGTTGAAAATAGAGACGATATCACCATAATCATCTGGCATATATCTAGAGGAGATATAGGTACAGTACATTGTAAAAATCATTGCAATCCTCAATGCATTAGGTTCTCATTGAGCTGCAATAGATTTAAGCTCCAGGTTTGCAATACACTACATGTTCTCTCTCTCCATGGGAGCAGGCCCTAATGCCAATTGTATTTAATTTCTACTCAGAGTACTCTGGTAATCATTGCTTCATTTGTTATGTCCTTAGCACAGCCAGCATGCTGCAGCACTGTTGATCTTAGAGAGAAGCTTGGAAAGTAGGTTCCATTATTCCACTGACCTGATATGTAGCAACCTTCAGCACTATGAAACAGTGCCAGTCTGGAGGTGATATCTATTGTATATTTGTCTATATCAAGCCATCATTGACTGCTGCAGGAGTTTTAAACTGCAACATAGGCTCCATTGACTTCAGGAGCACAACTAGAGATGTAGAAGATATATTTATTGTTTTAGGGGTCATTGACTAACCTAGCCAATAACTCAGAGAGGAAATCTGTAGTGTATTTGAGGCCTGGTTTGACTGCAAAAGAGCTAAGTTTCTACTTTTCTAACAGTTGAACCAATTTCACTTATGATTTATACAATAAGCTCACTTGCAAGACAGTATTGACATTTAAAGACTGATTTTTAGGTTACCTTTCACCGGTATCAATTTGTAACAAGTGAACCCCAATTCTGACTTCCTAAGCACAAGCAAACTGACAAAGTTAAACGCAGATTTCAAAACTGAATAAAAAGCAGAGATTAAAACAGAAGAGAGAATTTTATACCCTTTGCATTTCTAGGAATTTTTTTATCTTAATTGGTGGCACATGAGGATTCTTATTTTCCAGGCAAGGTTTAGTAATGAGTTTGGATCTTGATTTCTATTCATACCTTTTATTGGCACAACTACACTTAAACTAATGGAAGTTTGAGATGTATTTCCTCATTTATTTAAGGAGACATGACATGAGGGTTCTGGCCGTCAGATCTATCTGTCCTCTTTTACACAGGTTTAACTAGAATTTAGTTTTCCATTCAGAGGCTGCTCTAATCTATGCTGTGGCCACGTGGATGAGTAGTAGGCAAATTTTCCTGATTCTTAAGAATACTGTCCTGTGGGGAGTATGCTGGTAGGCTAGAGACCATGCCCATTATTCTAGGAAGAATGAAGAAGCACTTTTTAGTTGACTGACTTGGTGTTCCAGAGTCCAAGTCTGACTAAAACATTTACCACTCAAAATAATTAGAGCTGATGTCTGGTCTCAGAGTCCTGAGATTTTAATTCAGAGCTCTGCTGAAAGGCATTCCTGTGGCTGACTTAGGTCTTGGGGGATGACTGAAAATCCTGAAGCTCAGACCAAAGCATCCAAGAGGATTGGTGGGAGACATTGGAAGCAGTTACCCCAAACCGAAGTGCATGAACAAGATCTCAGGGGATGATTGGCTGCCATCTAAACAGAAGGGTTAAAATCATGGGGACCATTCAGAGTTTACTGCTCTGGTTCTCAGCACCCCACCATTCCATGATCTGAGACTGACTGCATCATTACCAAAACTAAAGCTCCTGAGCTAAGTCTCAGGGGATGTTTTGTTGCTGTCTGAATCAAAGCACGCAAGGCTTCAAGGCTTGGGGGATATTCAGAATTACTTCTCTGGTTCCCACCACCCTGGGAATCACAGAGAACCTGAAGCTGGGTGTTTCCAGGGCTCTTCTTGACTTGGAAGACAGACTGAATAGATTGGATGCCTTCCAAGCTGAATAATGCTCCTTCCTGGAGAATGGGCAAAAAAAACACGTCTTATTCTTACAAAGGTCCTAGTTTTATGACTTTACTGTCTAGAATTTTCCCAGTTAGACCAGCCATCCAAAAGCCATTAAGTGAATAGAGATCAATTGCTCTAGCTAACAGGTCTTGGGGCCCTGAGACAATAATTTTCTTGCTAGCAAATGTATTTTCAGTTTTACAGTTTTTATGACATTCCAAAGCATTTTTAACACAAACCCATAATGAGAAATTCAATGGAAGGAAGTGGGAGGATTAAACAGGGGTAAAGGTTAATTATGCAAGGGTTTCATGGCCTGTGACACCCCTGGGAAAAGGAACTCCCATGGCACCCATCTTTGGCCCTGCCCACCACCTTCCCATTCCACAGGCCCCTGACTCTGAGTCATTCCTACTCCCACTGAAGAGAGCGTGGGAGAAGGCAATGGCAGCCAGGCCTGAGGGCAAAGTTGGTGGCTGCTCAAAGGGCTTGAAAAAGTAGCTTTGCAGTACCCAGAGCTTGGCCAGGGAACTTCTGTCTTGGCAGGCCCTGCTTTGGGCCCATGCCCTGTGTCCCTGCCCTCCCAGCTGGGATCAGGTCTCACAAGCCTGGGTATGTGGCATGGATGCAGAGAGTTCCCACACCCCAGCCTCCTCCCTCCCAGGATTATGTCCTTTGGAGGCTCATAGGTGAACACACTTAAAATGGATAACCAAAAGAAGGCATTAAACAGGTTGTAGGCCATAGTATCACTCACAAATAACCTCCCGGATGGCAGCACCAAAATATGTTGCTGGATTTTGTCTAGGTTCTTGACTAAGCCACAAAAAATGATTTTCAAGAGCAAGCCACATTGATTAGGCCAGTAATTTATTAAGGTAGGGAGGGAAGAGAAATGGGAGAAAATTACAGATCATAGGTTCCAGGTAGAGAGGAAGGGGCTGAAGAATGTTAAAAACGGCTTATTTATAGACTACAATTGCCCATTATAGATTACAAATGTCCAGGTTTTACTTGCATGGCCATAATAGCCAGGGAGAAATGGCAAGAGCTGGACACAGAAAGCAGGAGCTGGGGCAAACGCAAGAAGACTGCTTTAGCTTCCTGCTTGCTTTTTAAACCATTAATCACTCCATTCCTTTGTAATGGCATGGGAGAGTTCCAGCTGTTTGCTCTTCTGATTGATTACCTCACCCATCAATCCCCCAGGAAGATGCAATGATAAGGCCCCTGGAGAATATCTTGGGCCTTTCCTGGCTTCTGGAGGAAATCTCATTCTGAATGGGATTTCTCAAGAGGGCCTTCCAGCAGCCATCTTGGGGGTATTGATGTCCACATGGACTTTTGCCTGGTTCCGGATCCATCTATTGATTCCTTATCTAGCCTGCTTCAGTAGTGCCATGAATTTTAGTTTTAAGTAATTTATTTTATAATATCAAATGTATAAAAATTGCAAAATAGTACAATCCCTTCACCATGATTTCCCAGTTGTTATAATTTTACCATATCTGCCCACTAAACAAACAATTCACAAAATTTCTTCATTGTATTTATCTCCAAAACAAGGACATTTTCCTAGAAAACCCCAAATCAGGAAGTCAAGTTTGCTTCAATGCTGTAATACTGTCAAGAGACCCCTTCAACTTTTTAAAATATTAATTGCCATTTATGAAATTGCCTTTTTTTAGTTTGGCATGTTACTTGTTACTGCAATTCTTTAGCTGTTTTCTGGAGCTTGTGTGAAAGAAGTCTGTGTCAGTTTTTGCTTGTTCAAAACCCCTGTCAGGAGACAGAACACAGGAGTATCTTATATGTCATTTGGTGACATAATGCTACTGGTCTTTTTATACAGTATGATTTATACGCATAAAAATTTAACCTTTGGTGTGCTGTTAACATTTGTTTGACAAAATGTACAGTCATGTAACCACTACCACATTCAAGGTATAGCTCATCCAAATAGTTCTCTTGTACTCCATTGCAGTCAGTACTTCCTACCTTCCCAAACACTAGCAAGCACTTAGATGATTAGATGTTTTCTGGCCCTGTTGTTTTTCCCTTGCCAGAATTAAAAAAAAAAAAAAGAATCATATAGTAAATCATGTTTGGAATCTGACTTTTTCACTTAATATAATTCATTTAAGATTCATATGTTTTGTGTATATTTCTATTTCCTTCCTTTATATCGCCTAGAGGAATTCCTTGATCATGGTGTATCACAATTTCTTTATCCATTTACTATTTGAAGTGTGTTTGGGTTATTTGGTGTTTTAATTGATTATTATTAAAGGTACTAAAAACATTTGTAAAAAGTGTTTTTCCTTGAACATAAGTTTTAATATCACTAAAGTAAATTCATAGTACTTGAATCACTGGTTATATGGTAAGCATATTTTTACTTTTCAAGAAAACAGTTTTAAAATGGGTCTGTAATATCTTAAGGTATATTGCCATTAAAGTGTATGATAGGGAAGTGGGTGTGGCTCGATCAATAGAGCTCCCGTTTACCATATGGGAGGCCCCGGGTTCGCTTCCCGGGGCCTCCTTGTGAGAGCAGGCTGGCCCTTGCGGCGCAGTGGGCTGATGCAGCAAGACCTCACAGCAAGGGGGAGATAAGCAGACACAGAAAAAACACACAGCAAATGGACACAGCACACACAAGCAGCAAGGGGGGGATAAATAAATAAATTAATTAATTAAAAAAAAAAGTGTATGATATTACCATTTGTTCTGTATCTTCTCCATTACTTAATATTGCTCATTTGATTTTTTAAAATTTCACTACTTTAAGAGGTTTCTAGTGTTGTCTCATTGCACTTTATTTTACATGAACTGAAGACAGATGATGTTGAGCATCCTTTCATATCCTTATTTTCTCTAACCTTATGTGTGCATACAAACATCTTGCCTTTTTTAAATGACGTTCTGGTTTTCTTATTTGTGAATTTTTTAATGCTTTATTTTATGCACATAAATTTTATTGGATGTAAAATTTGCCAATATTTTTTATCAATCTGGGACTTGTCTTTTTATTGTTTTATCATTTCTTTCTAAGAGTGGAAAGTATATTTTGATCCATACAAAATTTTGAGTTTGTTTTATTATGGTCATGCTTTTGATGTTTTATCTAAGAAATAATCACCAAACATATATACTCAAATATGCTTTGTGTGTGTGTGTGTGTGTGTGTGTGTGTGTGTGTGTGTGTGAGGTACTGGGACCAGGG
>JAQZBX010013108.1:14569-40407 GCA_029593785.1 Cabassous unicinctus | reverse complement strand
GACATGCAGACAATACTCAAATCCAAAGGGTGCTTTTTGGATAATTGAGAAAGATTAACAGAAAGGTAAAAGAGGCAAGGCATTTAAAGCTTAAGTAACAGCCTGTTTGAAAATATTTATATTCTTGAACAGAATCATGTAGCATTGTCATTAAAAATGTTCTTCCATGTCTACCAGACATCATGGACTTGCATTATTTGACAACAGTCATTTGTCTCTTCATAAGATATAGCTACAAAATGTCAATTATCAAATACCTACATTAACTATATCCATCTATACTTATTGCTTTATCATATCAAACATCAATATATGTAAAATAACATGCTAATTTTAAAAATCCCAAAACGCACACGTATTTTAAAGTAAAGATGGATGAGAATGATGATGCAAATGATCATGAAAACAAAGTTGACAATGGAAAATATATCCACTTTTACTCCAGGAACTTTCTGATGATTCCCCTTCTGTTTAAATAATACACAGATGAAGAGATGATGATGATCATATTGAGCATTACAGAAATGTTTATGAAAGCAGAATTTTTCTGTGTGCTGTCCCTGTCTTTCCAATTTCTCAAAGATTCTCTACCCAAAAGCACAGATTTCCATTCCAAACTCCTCATCTACCATATTTATTAGGTTCTTATCTAAATATTTTATTTCTTCCCCTCCTTAAGACTGTTTGGAACTATTACAACTCTTTATACTTGGACTCCAAACAAAAGTAGCATCCTATATCAACTGTGAAATAATTAAAGCTATTTTAAACCAAGGGTTATAAGAGAGACGACTGTTGACCAGATAAGTTGTGTCCTTCATCATAACAGTTGTTGGACAACTTGGTCTGCTAGGCATATCTTCCATTTTCTCACTTGTGCACAGACAATGGCCTCTCGGAACTGGCCTCCCCCAAACAGGGTTAGATACTATAGTGAATTTTTTTTTACCCATAGTTTTAAATGGTTTGGGTTATAGTCTAGCCATTAAATATAGGAAGCATGGTGCACACCGATGCTAAAATATAGTAAATGAATTAAGCATGCGAAAGTGTTGATAATTCACCAAGATCACATTTTACAACTCTGTAAATTGTATTTATATAATCAAAACTTTTACATAGCTCATGTAGATGTCTCTAACACTTCAAAATCCAATAGTAAAAAGAAAATACAGTAATTATTCCCTGTTAGATTTTTTATTAAATGGGAATAAAGCATATTTTCACTCACAGTTTCTTACTTGTAGAGAAATACTTGAAAGTAGCATATGGAAACTTTTTCTTTTATCATCTGAAAGTAGCATGACAATTACAAAAATAAAGCAATCAATTTTTAATCCTACAATATGTCATTTTAGATAGTTTTTAAAACTACAGTTGATATAGCACCATGTCAATTTTTATATTTTCTTTAAGTTTGATCACTAAACTGAACATGATATAATATTTCATTGCTTTCCTTCTGTTCTCAAATTTATAATCTTTGCAGATACAATATTTTGAAAAGATGTAATAGACATAATGTAAAATACACATGAAGAAAAAATGCTTAAAATACTTTCCTCTAGGTCAGAAGTTTCCATTTAGTGTTGGAGTGGTTGAAATTTGAAATCACTAAACCCTCAGTATTTGTATATTTACCCACTTATTAATTAGCCCTGGTGTTCTTCATTGATTCAGATGTATTGTTTCCATTTGGTATAACCCATCTTTCATCATTTCTTATAATAAGAAATTCTCTCAGCATTTATACATCAGAAAATGTCTTTAATCCAACCTAATTTTTGAAAGATATAGACATCAGTATTGTTGTTGTTTTTTTTTCATTCGTCACTGTAAAGACGACATTCCTTTCTTTTCTGGTCTCCGTGGTTTCTGATACGTGAGTGCCATTCTTAGCCTTGTCCCCTGTCTGCTACTTGTCTTTTTTCTCTGGATGCTTTTGAGATTTTCCTATTTACCTTTAGTGTATAGAAGTTGTACTAAGACGTGGCTAGGTTTAATTAGCTTTTTAAAAATTTTAGTTTAGGGTTCATTGAGCTCCTTCAATCTTTAATTTGCATATTTTCATCAACTGTGGGGTGTTTTGCTACTATTTCTTCCTATATTTTCTGCCTCAAGATCACCCTTCTCCTTCTGGGATTTCAGTTATAAGTAGACTAGACATTTTTTATTGTCTCACAGATTTCTGAGTTTCTGGATTTTTCCTCCTCATTTATTAAATCTTTTTTTCAGACTGAATAATTTCTTTTGATCTGTCTTCAAGTTTAATGATTTCTGCCATTTCCCATCTGCTTTTAAATCCCCCCACTGAAATTTTAATTTGTTATAGTAATTTTCGGTTCTGTAATTTTCTTTTGATTCCCATCATATAGTTTTCATTTCTCTGCTGAAATTCCCTTATGGCTAATTAACACCATGTTTTCCTTTAATTATTTGACCATAATTTTAATTGAATGGATAATAACTGCTTTAAAACTTTTACTGCTAAATGCAGCAGCATCTTGTTTCTTTATATGACTTGCAGATTTGATTGATTTTGCATTGTCGATAATATAAAGATTCTGGATTTTGTTATCTTCCTTAATTAGTGTTGATTCTTGTTTGTATAAAGCTAATTTGGGGCTGTTCACTTTGAATGTGTGTAGTTTTTTTTTAAATACCTCTTTAGCATGGTGTGGGGAAAAAATCCAAGTCCCTCTCATTTCACAAACCCCCAAAGTCTTTTTCCAACCCTGTGGCTCTTGCTGGTGCCTCGTTGTGGGATTGGTTAAGGCATATCTAGAATGTGTCTCAGCATGGGGCAGTCGTTCTTATTTGAAATGTAATGAAACCCTATATTAAATAAAACTGAGATGACAGGTTTTCCTTCTATAATTAAGAGGAAGTTATAATGTAGAACGGCAGTGGGTGAGCGTTTTCTCTAAAGGACAGTCTGTTCACACAAACAGGGTACAGCGTGGTATTTATGGGTCTCCAGCAGCATCAAACTGCTCTGCGGTGGTTGGCCTCTGCTGCAATTTAAATGCGTTTACTGACTTTAAGGGCCAGCAGGTAAATCACAGCACGTGAACACCAGAGACAAGATGCACATGGTGAGAGCAGTGGGCAGCAGGACTGGAGAAGCAATCAAAATTAAATAACCTGTGACGCTTTTGGTGCTAGGGAATAAGCCATGTGTTCCAAGTACTGAAACGGGAGGGTAGCCATCTAAATTCTTTCGCGATCTTTGATCATGCTAAAATATATATATAAAGAAATCCTCTGGGTCTTAAGAACAGAGCCTGTTGTGGTTTGGGATTGTATGAACTCCAGAAAGACATGTTCTTAAATTGAACCCACTCCTGTGGGTGTGAACTCAATTTACACAAGCCCTTTTGATGAGGCTGCTTAGTTAAGGTGTGGCCCAGCCCAATCAGCATGGATCTTAATCCTATTACTGGAGTCCTTTATAAGCAGAATGGAATACAGATGGAGTGAAAGAAAGTCACAGGAAGCAAGAAGGTGCATATCAATGGAACCCAGAAGAGAGGGACCAGGAGATACCATCGTGTGCCTTGCCATGTGCCAAATTAAGGACCAAAGATCACCAGCAGCCAGCCCCACAGTCCTCGGTAAGAAAGCCTCATCTTGATTTGGACCTTCTTTTAGCTTCAAAACCATAAGCAAATAAATCCCCGTTGTTTAGCCTGACCATCTCATGACATTTGCTTGAGCAGCCCAGGAAACTAGAGCAGAGTCTTATCTGAGTCACCCCCAAAACGGGTCATGGCTTTGAATCCAATTTCTAGAACTGAGCCAGTCTACATATTCAGAGCTCCTTACTAAAGAGGATGCCAATTTCTCTAAAGAAGATTCCTAAAATACTGCAGAAAGTTACCATATATAATTTCCTAGGCTTCCAAACAATGACCTGTAGCCATTATTCAGATGATTGTACACTAAGAGGAGAGGAATATATAAATTTTCAATGACCATCATTGTGATCCACATCAAGTGTGGGTGTTTATAGACATCAAATGATGGGTGGAGCTGTTGCCTGGACCAACTGAAAATAAGCTGAGTGAGGTTTTTTTTAAGACAGTCTGTGATTAGCAATACAGAACCTGAATATGTATTGGCAAATATATTCAGCATATGGCAGGGTACCCACATTATTCCATGACTTATTTACTAGGGACTTTTATATTACAAATGGCCAAGTTGAAGTCCCTATAACTGTTGATCATTATCAAAATAACAAATAAAATGCAATATTTATCCCTGGAAAATCACAAGTATTAAAACCACCATCAAAGACTTGAAATATAGAAGAGTGGTGGTTTTTACTACCTTCCATTTAACTCACCTATTTGCCCTGTGCAGAAGATAAATGGGTCTTGAAAGATAATTTTAAATCTAATCATGCAAGGTGTTTAATTTTAACTGCCATTTTAGATTATTTTTTGTTGTTGTTGAAAATAAACACAGACCTTAGAATTTCCTATGTAACCATTGTTCTAGCAAATTATTATTATTTTTTTATCTATGCCAATTAACAAAGAGTACCAAAGTTGTTTACTTTCACCTGACAATGCACAATATACCTTCCTAGAGTGTATGTTAACTATCGAGTTCTGTCGTAATCTAATACACTGGGACATTGACCTACCTGCCATCCAATAGGACATCATCCAAGGCTCAACATGGTGATAACACCAGGCCAATAGTACCTCTCCCTCAATCCACAACAGGCCAATTGAGCAGAAAGTAACAAAAATACCCCAGGTAATTGTTGTCCATCAATCCACATCTGTGATTTCATGAAGACGTTTCTAGAACTAGTTGACAGTACAATATAAATTAGGAACCTGTTCAAAATATATTGGCAACAGCTGGAAGTATATTGCTACATTAAAGCTCAGTCTAAGAGGTAAGTAGCATGGCCTGAAGAACACTGAGAAATGTGAATCCTTTCATGAGACAAACATTCAAGTATTGTCCATTTAAAAGAGGAGTAGAGTCATATTTCAATATGGAGAGTGATAATATTCTGGATGGATGCTCAGGGTATTGGAAAGTAAAAGGCTGGAACGTTGGTGACAAAGGACCCTTTGGAAATGATATGCAGATGGAATTCTTACAATAAACAGAGAAGTAGGATATTTAAGTCTCATATGAATACTAACCAAAGTGCACCAGTTGCAGAGGGTTATCTTTAATCAGATGGACAACATATCCTGTTCTGTTCTATGGATAACAGTCAGACTTTTTTCATAGCCAAAAAAAAAAAAAAAAAGTTTTAAGAAAAGGCTATGGGTGTTATGTATTAGCTCATCAACATGGACGTCTCTCACTAAGGCAGATCTGATTACTGCTCCTGCTGAGTTCCAGCTTGCCAACTTCAGAGATTAAGGTTTAGCTTCCAATATGGTAGCATTCAGCAGGATGAAAAAGTAGCCACCTGGTGGCAGGTCAATTACATTGTTCCTTTCTGTGATGGAAATGACAGCAATTTGTCGCTGGAACTGGCAATTACTCTGGATATGGATATGCCTTTCTTGAATGCAATAATTCTATGAGACATCAACATCTGTAAACTTATGGAATGCCTTATTCACTGTCATGGTATGAAGTTCAACTTTGATTTTGACCGAGAACATATTTTATGACCACAAAATGAAGCAATATGACCCCACCAACAGAAGTCACTGGTATCACTAAATAGCAAATCACCCAGGAACATCCAACCTGTAAAAATAGTAGAAAAGAATACCAAGTCCTTGGTGAAAGAACCATCAGAGAAGCAACAACTTGAGAATTTTAGGTACTGTCGTTCAGGAAGTAATTCTGCACAGTGATTGCTTCATGACATTCTGTACTGAGGCAAAGTGCATGGGTCCAGGAGTCATAGAGTATTGACTTGTCTTATTCGTTATTACCTATAACCCAGCCGCAAGCATTTTGTGTGCCCTCCCTTGACTCTGTGGGCTTAGTTCCCAAATGAGTATCAGTTCTCAAAAGGGGACTGCTTCTACCAGAGAGCAAACAATATTTCTATTGAACTGGAATTTATGAAGGATAGCTAATCAATTTGACCTCTTCATGCCATTGAAACAATTGAAAAATGCTGTATCCTTGGAATATTAATACTGATTATCAGTGGAAAAATGGGTGCTGCTTCATGATGGAAATGGGGAGCATATCTAGAATCCAGAAGTTTTGAGAGGACACCTTTTTGTGCTTCCATAGCCAGAGTGAAAGTTAATGGAAGAATATTGGTATCCAATACATGCACTAGTAGTTCAACCAAAGAATGGGATTTTGGATCACTCCATAAGCTAAAGAACCAAAATCAGTTGACTGAGGGTAAAATAAATATGGAATAGTGAGAAAGAAGATGAAAGAAATTAATAACAATCATGTTTTTATTCTCTATTGCAAATATGGTCCTTAATAGCTTAAGCATATTTTCTTCCACGTTTTTATACATATATTTGTACATTTTAACCATTTTCATCCTTCTTCCCTTCCCTACTCCATTGTAAAGCATGTGCTGGTAAGAGTTAGGATTTTAACTAAAATAGGAGAGCAATGAACAGCATAATGGATGAAAAGAGTGCTTCACTGGACTGGGGTCTCCCCTTTCTCAGGAAGAGGCTGAGTGCCTCTCAGTTTGTACAAGGTATGATTTCAAAAGCTTATAAATAAGACTGCCCCAGTTGCTATTGCTCTTTTACATTAAATATTGATTTTAAAAGCTGTTGCTTTTCTCCTGATGTTTGATAGTGAAGGAGGTGGACTGGGCCAGATGGTCCCTTAGCCATTCAATGCATTCCTTTCACCCACAGGTATTGGAAATTAGGGAGCTACCATCTTCAGAAACCTTGCTAGCAAGGCTTCAGATTAGAATTTTCCAGTGAACACACTTCCTTTAAGATTTGAAAGATAAAAAATTGAAGCAGAAACTATTATTGCTGCTGTGCTGTTGGCAGGTATGTGACAGCTTCAGGAGACACCAAAGAAGAACATTCTCCAGCAAATTATCCACATTGTGTTGATGGAGAGGAGGGATCATCAGAAGTGACTTCTGCAGCTTCTGCCTTCCCTGGTCGCCCCAATGCTGTATGTTACTTTACTGGCCTTTACTCCTTCTCCTTCTTCTTCACTGCTCCCGTCCTTTCCAAAGTTCTGCAAACCTCCAATTTTCTCATGTAAATCCCTTTCGACCTTAGTACTAGAATCATTTCTGCACTCTTGATTGCTAATTTACTAAAATATACCCAGAGATTCTGGAAGTAATCATTTTTTTTCCTTTAAATAGAGTTATCTTTGTTACAAAGGTGCCTATATTTAATATCTAGGTGAAGATGCAGTAAATAGTATTATCAGAACACTGTATACTTTTTCGTTTGCATTATTTGATTGAAATTCTGATTTCAAGGCTTGGAAATGAGATCCTCTGCCTGGCTATGACGACCCATAGCCTAAGACAAAGGCTACGTAGTGTGCCATCCTGGGCATTAAGAGGAAAATAGTTCACGTCTATGTGAGCACAGGTGTGTGCTGCTACTGCGGTTGTGCAAATATGTGTACAAACATATGTGCCCATAAATTCAAGCAAGTATGTTTAAAGAGGGCCTTGCAGATTTTTACTTTTTACTGTGAGGAATGCTAGTCAGAATTAACAGGCAAAATGCCTTTAGGTGAAATTACTGTATGAATAACACAGAGAAAGCCGCTGGTGAGATGCTAAAAATACATCCTAATTTCTTCCTGATATTTCCTGAAGATACACATTCTTTATCCTACACCCAGATTTATAGAGGCAAAAATACAGGATCTGAAATAAAACTACATTCTACAGTATACACGAATTAAACACTGGAAAAAATAAACAGTAAATTAAAAGACACAGGGAATATCCGCAGTAATGGAGAGAGAAGTGTGACAAATAAAAATAAATAAATAAAGCATTAATGATCTCAAGAAAAATACCAAGCAGTCTAAAACACATGCAATAGAGGACCCTAAAATACAGGAGAAAAAAATAGAGCAAAGGAAAATATTTGAAGAAATAATGGCTAAAAATTTTCCAAGTTTGATGAAAATTATATATATACAGACCCCCAAATCTCAACAAAACCCAAGCACAATAAACCTAAAGAAAACCACTCTAAGGGATATCACAATCAAATTACAAAAAATATGATGATAAGAGAAAATATTAAAAGCTACTGGAGCATAAAAGTAACCGTTTCCTACAGGGGAAGAGAAAAGGATCATACAATAATTAGGACATATTTCAACTAAAAAATTATTCACTGTTCATCTGAAATTCAAATTTAATGGGACAGTCTGTCTTTTATCTGGGAACCCTATCTATAAACATCCAGTGATATACATATATAATTAAAATATGGGCATCTATCTTGGATAGAAAGCTTTGAGGATCAAAGAGGTGATGTGGATGAATTGCAGATGATGTCAAAGAATAGCTCAGTGAGAGAACATCTGAAATGTTTCATGCTTGGACAGTGAGGACGTGAGGCCTTTTGCTTTTGTTTTGTTGTTGTTTTGGCTTTCACATCTTTACCCTTTAACTTGGCTAATTTAATTTTATTGAACAGCATCGTAATGTAAGGATTAATAGCTTCGACCCTGGGGTTCCTGTGATTTTCTGCGCCTTAGCCCTTGCTCTTCTCTAAGCAGAAGTTCCATTTTCTTTACGGCATACATTTATTTTGTTTTCTATATTCAGTGAGTCCTACCCTCTTATGGATCCGTTCTATTTCTGGTTTATTATTTTCTCTGACTTATTTCTCAAAGACTAGTTCAGACATAATTTCGTCTGTGAAATTTTCCAATAGTCCTCAAACCACATCAGCATAAAGAAGAAAACAGGGAGATTACCTACCTTTTATGTTATAGAAATTGCCACAAGGTCAAATAATTTCTCCTTACTCACAGGGACAATATATTATTAATATTATTACAATAGTTATTTCCAAAGGGCCTATGTCATTGACTTACATGTAGGTGCTCAAAATATGGATTCAATAAAATTAAAATTATTGTAATAATAATTTATTTAAAATCCTTAGGGTGGGCTCATATTTTACAGGCATTGTGCTAACACTGATGAAGGGCAAATTCCGCAATATTTACTGGTCAGCTGCCTCATACAAAAAGATATCACAAATATTTGAAGGATTTGCTGCTGTGGCTCTTAGGGGAATTTATTACTAGGTTTAGCAAATGTTCTTGTACAGATCAATGGGCTGTTATGTTGACCTTTCACTGGATGTTTGCTCTGATTCAGGCGTTTACAATAAACTATGCTCTCAGCTTTCAACTCTGCCTCTTCACTTCCTTTTAAAAAATGTTATGGCAGCTTTGGCAATATACACTGCTAGAAAAACCAGTTGATGGTTTTGGTTTTACTTTTTTTGGTTTCTCATTATTGATTTTAAAAACTTTATATCTTTCAAAACCAGCATAGAGCCACAAATGCCTCTACGAAATATAATTGTGGCTGATGGATAATTTTCCCATGGTTTACAATTATAATTGGTAGCAATATGAAACCCAGAAATTCCAGGGTGATGGAGAATTGTATTGCACAAGTAGGAAATTGTCAAGTGCAATTACAAGATATATTGGGGCTGAATGAAGTTGCAATTTTTTACAGCGAAAATATTGTTTGTTTATGTCTATGAAACATATTTACTAACAAAAATATAAACAAATAATTAAATATTAACAAGGTAGTATGTGTGTATAAGTATATATATGTAATTTCATTCATTACAGTTAACAAATCGGAAAATTTTTGTGTAATACCATAGTTAGGTACAGTTTACAGTTCTCTAGGCTACTCCAGAACTATGCTTGCTACATAGATCAATATTTTTCCTTAAGGTAGATCTAAATGCCAAGGCAAACTTGCTGCCAATTTTAATTAATTAATTAAATTTTTCAAGATTTTCTCAGTGTTTAATTTCACTTCATTTTTCCTACTTAATGTTTCCCTTACGTATTGTTTACAGCCAAGAACATCATCACATCTGGGATTACTCTTTTTTCACGGTGTTCTGCTGTATTGTCAGGAGTTTTCTTCACCTACTATATTGCAAAGACTAGACTGACTTTCAAAGATTCCAAGTTGTCAGTTTTTGAAGGCTCTGTATATTTCTAAATATACACATTTGTCTAGCACCAACAGCACAAAATTAATAAGCCCATAAAAGGCATTTATTAATTTTGATTTTTATTATATATATAGATAAACATAACCCATAAACTTAAGATGCATGGGGTTCCCAATAATAATTCCTATGATTCTAATGTGGTTTTTTTTATTTTTATACCAGCTTTTTTGAGAGATAATTCACATAACGCATGATTCACCCATTTAAACTATACAATTCAATACTTTTTAGATTCCACTGAGCTGTGCAACCATAACTAGATTCAATTTTTAAACATTTCCCCCAAAAGAACTCCATTCTCATTATTAATCACTCCCAATTTCTCCCCAACTCCCCACTCTCCAGCTGTTGGCAACATTAATCTACTTTCTGTATATGAATTTGCCTATCTTCAACAGTAGATAAAAATGGAACCATACAATGTGTGGTTTTTGTGACTGGCTTCTTTCAGGTAGCATAATGTTTTCGAAGTCCGTCTAGATTGTAGCATGTATCAGTCCCTCATTTCTTTTTATTGCAGAATAAGTTTAGATTGTGTAGATACACCACATTTTATTTATCCATTCATCAGTTCAGAGGTATTTGGGCTTGTTCCACTTTTTGACTATTATGAATAATGTTTCTTTGAACATTTGTGCAGAGGTATTTGTGTGGACATGTTTTCAGTTATCTTGGGTTGGAATTGTTGGGTCATATGGGAACTATGTTTAACATTTTTAGGCACTTCTAAACTGTTTACCCAAATGGCTACACCATTTTACATTCCCAACAGCAGTGTATGAGGGTTCCAATTTCATCCTTGCCAAAACCTGTAGTTGTCCACCGTCCATCGTCCATCTTTTTATTACTAGAACCATTCTAGTGTGTGTGCATGATAACTCACTGTGGTTTGATTTGAATTTCCCTAATTTCTAATGATACTAATCAGTTTATTCATGTGCTTATTGGCCATTTGTATATCTTCTTCAGAGAACTGTCTACTCATATATGTGGCCCATTATTTAATTGGGTTATTTGTCTTTTAATTGAGTTGTAAGAGTTTTATATATTCTTGAATCTAGTCCCTTATCAGATATATGATTTCAAAGTGGTTTCTCCCATTCTGTGGTTTGTCTTCTAAAATTCTTTTAAATATCCTTTGAAGCACAAAAATATTTAATTTTGATAAAGCCAAATTTATCTATTTTTCCTTATATAGTTGTTCTTTTGGTATCATATCTTATTAGCCATTGTCTAATCCAATATCACAAGGAATTAAGGCTATGCTTTCTTCTAAGAATTTTATAGTTTAAGCTTTTACACATAGGTCTTTGATATTTTGAGATAATATTTGTATATGGCATGAGTTAGGGGTCCAATTTCATTCTTTTGCATGTGGATGTCCGATTGTCCCAAGAGCATTTGTAGAAAAGACTGTTAAAAAATCAATTGACTATAAATGTAAGGTCTTATTTCTGGACCCTATGCATTGATATACATAAGCCTATCCTTGTGCCAGTACAACACTGTTTTGAATACTGTAGCTTTGTAATAAGCTTTAAATCAGGAAGTGTGCTTCCTCCAACTTTGTGTTTCTTTCTCAGAATTGTATTGGCTAGTCTGGTTTTCTTCACTCTCCATGTGAATTTTCATATCAACTTGTCAATTTCTATGCTCACACACAAAGACAGCTGTAATTTTGATAGGATTGCCTGGAACCTGTAGATAAATTTTGGGAGATTGCTATGTTAATGATATT
The DNA here is from genome assembly GCA_029593785.1 of Cabassous unicinctus. Lineage (NCBI taxonomy): Eukaryota > Metazoa > Chordata > Mammalia > Cingulata > Chlamyphoridae > Cabassous > Cabassous unicinctus. Next base: position 28,479 of record JAQZBX010013108.1, on the reverse strand, counting down.
AAGACTTCCATTCCATGAACAAGAGATGCCTTTTCATTTATATAGATCTTTTAAATTTCTTTCAATGATATATTGCAATTTTCATGAGTAATAATGCATAATTTTCATAAATTTATTCATAAATATTTTCTTTTGATGTAATTGTAAGTGGAATTTTTTTCTTAATTTCATTTTTGGATTGTTTATTGTTTGTTTATGGAAAACCAATTGATTTCTGTATATTGATATTATGTCTTGCAACTTTGCAACACTTTTTTATTACTTATTATAGTTTCCTCAGTGGATTTCTTAGAATTCTATAATTATAAGATCATGTCATCTGCAAATAGAGATAGTTTTCTCTCTCTCTTTCTGGTCTGGATGCCTATATTTCTTTTTCCTGTTTAATCACCCCACTTAGACCATTCATTATCAAGCTGTACAAGGAAAGCAAGAGTGGGCATCCTTGTTTTGTCCCTGATGATACAGGGAAAGTATTCAGCCTTCCACCATTAAGTAGGAGGTTAGCTGTGAGTATTTTGGGCATGCTCTTCGTCAGGTGAAGGATGTCCCCCTTAGTCATAGTATGTTGAGAACTTTCATCATGACAGTTTGTTGGAATGTAGTTACTGCCCCTTTTTCTCATACATGGTATGTTATATGGATTGGTTTTCATACATTAAATCAAACTTGCATTCTGGGAATAAGGACCACTTGTTCGCTGTGTGACATATCCTTTTTATATGTTGCTCAATTTGGTGTGCTCATGTTTTATTAAGCTTTTGTGCATCTATATTCATAATGGTTATTGGTATGTAGTTTTCTTTTGATATTTTATCTGGTTTTGGTATGTGAATAATAATAGTCTCACGGAATGAGTTAGGCAGAGATCCCTCATTTTCTGTTTTCAGAAGAGTTTGTTAATAATTGTGTGCTTCTCCTTTAAACATTTGGTAGAATTCACCAGTGAAGCCATCCAGTGGCGGGCTTTACTTTATGGGGCTTTTTTGATTACTCATACAATCTCTTTGTCATATTTCTATTCAGATTTTCTAATATTTCTTATTGTTTTTGATAGTTTGTGTATTTTTGAGGATTTTTTCTATCATACCTGGGTTTTCCAATTTATTAGCATACAATTGTTCATAGTATTCTTTTATAACCCCTTCATTTCTGTAAGTCCATTGGTGAGGTTCACTCTTCATTCCTGATTTTAGTAATTTGAGTCTTCTTTCTTTTTTTCTGAGCCAGTCTAGTTATAGGTTTGTCTATTTTGTTGATCATTTCAAAGAACAAATTGTGGTTTTGTTGATATTCTCTATTCTTTCTTTCATTTATTTCTGTTCGCATTTTTTTTTCATTTCCTTCTTTATACTTGCTTTGTGTTGAGTTTGATCTTATTTTTCTAGTCTCTTCATGTGGAAAGTTTTACTAATTAGAGATCTCTCCCTCCAACCTTTCTTTACAGACTTATAGCTATAAAACTTCCCTCTAAGCACTGTTTGAGCTGCATCCCATTAGTTTTATGTTGTACTTTTGTTATAATTTCATTTCAATGTATCTTCTAATTTTCATTTTGATTTCTGCTTTAACCAATTGGTTATTTAGAAGCATGGTGTTTAGTTTCCAAATATTTCTAAATTTATCAATTTTTTTTGCTCTTGATTTCTAAGTTCATTTCCTTGTGGTTGGGATATGTTCTTTGTATGACCTCAACCCCTGCTTTATGGTTTACCATATGGTCTATCATGGAGAATGATTCATATGCACTAGTGAAAAATGTGTATTCTCCTGTTTGGAAGTGGAGTGTTCTACAGATGTCTGTTAAATCCAGTTGTTTTATGATATAATACAAGTTGTATATTATTTTGCTGATATTCTCCATAATTTTTTCTATCCATTTTGCAAGTTATTGAAGTATCCAACCATTGTGGTTGAATTTCCTATTTCTCCCTTAAATTCTGTTTTTATTTGATTTCTTTTTGAAGGTGCACATGTTTAAAATTGTAGTTATATTTTGATGGCTTGATCCTGTGATAGTTTGAAGTTATTTTACAAATCCCAAAAAAGATAAAGATTATGTTCTTAAACTAATCTATTCCTTAAATGAGTTCTTAAACTATCTATACCTTTTGATTGTATTTGATTCACGTTGGGTCACTTGATTAGATTGCTTTTGATTGGACCACATAAGTGAGGTGAGACTCAGGTTGTCTCTGCCCTCTTGCTGGGTCTTATATAAATGGAGACCCATAGAGAGAGACGCACACAGAGAAAGGAAGCTGTCATATTGAATCTGCCATGTGAAAGAGAGCACTGCAGGATAACAGAGAAGTCCTGAAAGGCTGAGAGAGCTCCTGCGGTCTGGCACCAGCAGAGCACAGAGGCTAGGAAAGAGGTCCCCGTGGGATGGGCCCACAAACCAGCTCAAGATTGAGGAGACGAACCCTGCCTTAAGCCTGATCACCACGTGGCAGACACTGGGAGCAACGGTAGCTGACTTTGGTGAGAGAGCATCTCTGATGGTGCCTCAATTTGGACATTTCACAACCTCTGAACCGTAAGCTTTTGCCCCAAACAAATCCCCTTTATTAAAGCCAACACATTTCTGGTACGTTGCATTGGCAGCCCTGTGGCAAACTAAGACAGATAATTTTACAATTATAAAACCTCCTTCATCTCTAGAAATAATTTTGTTTCAAAGTCTGGTTTTTTTTCTCATGTTACTGTTGGCACTCCAGCTTTATTTATTTATTTTTGGTTATTATTTTTGCAGTGTATATTTTGCTAAAACAAGTAACATACAGTGGGGTGACTTAAACAATGGTAATTTATTGGCTCATGGTATGGAGACTAGGAGAAGTCTAAAACCGAGGTGTCAGAAAGATAATACTTTCTCTCTGAAGATGGTGGCATTCTCGGCCTGGCTGCTGGTGGTGCTTGAACACTTGTTTTTTCCGTTACATGGCAATGTACATGACGCCATCTTCTCCTTTCTATTCCAAGTTCCATTGGCTTCCAGCTCCTCCCTGTGGATTTCTCTCCGTATGTCTGAATTTCAGTTTAAAACCCAAGCTGATTCAGATGGGGCACACATTAACTGAATTAACATCTTCAAGAGATCCTATCATGGGAATCCCTATAAATTTTGTGTAACATTTATGTAATCTAAGCATCTTTTAAAATATTTTTTAAAAATCTAAAAACAAAAACAAAAAATATGGTATATACATGCAATAGAATATTATTCAGTCAGAGAAAGGAATGAAGTTCTGATACATGTTACATCATGAATGAATCTTGAAGACACCATGAGTAAAATAAGCCAGATACAATAGGAAAAATATTGTATTATCTCACTGATATGAAAAAATTAGATTAAGTAAATTCATATTCATAGAGTTAGAGAATAAAATAATGGTTTCAAGGGGCTGGGATGGAGATAGGGAATGGGAGTTAATACAGAATTTCTGTTTGGGGTGATGGAAAATTGAAAAAATGGAACAAATTTGGGAACTGATGGTGGCTATGGTAGCACAACATTGTGAATGTAATTAACAGCACTCTAATATATATTTGAATGTGGTTAAAAGGTCAAATTTTATGTTGTATATATGTTTCCTAGATAAATTTTAAAATACCATAGGACAGTACAACATAAACAATGAAACTTAATGTAAACCATGGAATATAGTTAATAGTACAATTATAATAATATTATTTCTTCAATTGTAATAAAGGTATCACACTAATGCCAATTATTAAAAGTAGAGAAAACTATGTGTGTATGTGAGGGGGAAATATGGGAACTCTGTATTTTCTGCATGATTTTTCTGTAAACCCACAACTTCTTTAATAAAAAAATAATTTAAAAAAAAGAGAGATCCTATTTACAATGCCAAATGCATACTAAGAAAAAGACATGTCCAAACTAGGGTACACAAATCATTCCACCATTTGCATGTATATGAAATGTACCCCCAGGAGATTGTACCTAGTGGGCAGCATTGCAAATATATCCAACAGAATCTTCTGTTATATAGCACCAGTTTGTCGTGACTAGAACTACCCAAATAGATGACAAGCCTGTAGGAAACAAAGCCCCAGAGTGTGCTAAGGGTCAGTAACTGAAGGTAGATCTTTGTCTGGACCCTCCAGAATTACTCATCTATATTAGAAATATATCAAGTAAGAGAAAATTTTAAGTTGAAAAGACATTATTATACAGGTGTACCTCATTTTATTGCATTTTGCTGTATTTGCATTTTTTACAAATTGAAGATTTGTGGCAACCCTGCAACAAGCATGTCTGTCAGCACCATTTTTCTAACAGCATGTGCTCACTTCTTGTCTCTATGCCACATTTTGGTAATTCTCACAATATTTCAAGATTTTTCATTGTCACTGTATCTGTTATGGTGATCTGTGATCAGGGATCTTTGATTTTATTATTGTAATTGTGTTGGGCACCATGAACTGTACCCATAAAAGATGGCAAATGTAAAAATAAATGTATGTGTTCTGACTGCTCCACCGACCAGCCGTTCCTTGTCTCTCTCCCAATCCTCAGGCCTCCCTATACCCTGAGACACAACAGTTTTGCAATTAGGCCAATTGATAACCCTACAATGGCCTCTAAGTGTTCCAGTGATAGGAAGAGTTGTACATTTCTCACTTTAAATAAAAGTTAGAAATGAGCAAGCTTAGTGTGGAAGGCATGTTGAGAGCCGAGACAGGCCAAAAGCCAGGGTCCCTTAAGAATGATGATAAGTCTACTCTGCCCGTGCTCTACAAGCGGAAGAGCAAAGCCTGGATGACAGCGCAGTTGTTGACGATATTATTTACTGAATATTTTAGGGCCACTCTTGAGAACTACTACTCAGAAAAAGAAAGATTCCTTTCAAAATGTTACTGCACATTGACAATGCTCTTGGTTATCCAAAAGCTCTGATGGAGATGCACAAGGAGAATAATGTTGTTTTCATGCCTGCTAACACAACATCCATTCTGCAGCCATGAATCAAGGAGTCATTTTTACTTTTAAACTTATTATATAAGAAATATATTTCTTAAGGCTGTAGCTCCCATAGATAGTTATTCCTCTGATGGAGCTGGGCAAAATCAAATGGGAATCTTTTGAAAAGGATTCACCGTTTGTGGTTTGAAACTTTTTGAACCCCAGATAAACATGTTCTTAAATCTAATCCATTCCTGTGTGTGTGAACCCATTGCAGGTAGGACCATTTCATGAGGCTACTTCAGGTAAGGTGTGACCCACCACATTCAGGATGGGTCTTAATCCTATTACCGGAGCCCTTTAAAAATGAAATTAATGCAAAGAAAGAAAGAGAAAGACAAGGAAGCAAGAAGCTGAATCAGCAAAACCCAGAAGAGTAGGGAGAGACAAGGAGACGCCACCATGTGCCTTGCCATGTGGCAGAGAAGCCAAGGATCCCTGGCAGCCAGTCTTTGGGAAGAAAGCATTGCTCTAATGATGGCTTAATTTTTCTGACCTGTATGCTGATACATTCCCAATGTTTAAGTTGAACCACTTCATTTGCAGGGGCAGCCTAGGAAACTAAAGCAGATTTTGATGCTGGGAGTGGAGTGCTGCTACTGCAAATACCGAAAAATAGGGAAACAGCTTTGGAACTGAGTAGTGGGTAGAGGCTGGAAGAACTGTGAGGTGCTTGGTAGAAAAGGCAGAGATTGCTTTGAGGATACTTTTTATAGAAATATGGATGCTAATGGTAATTCTGATGGGGCTTTAGAAGAAAATATGATCCAAGGCAGTCTTTGTTTTAAAGAGGGTGAGCAATTGGCAAAACTGAATTCTGATGGTGCATGGAAGGCAGAACTGGAAAATGATGGACCTGGATATTTATTTGAGGGGATTTCCAAGCTAAATGTGGAAAGTGCAGCATGGTTTCCCCTTGAAGCTTATAATAAAATCCAAGAGGAAAGGAATAAGATGAAAAATTATACTCCTGGGCAGACAGAAACCAGTAACTGATGATTTGGAAAATTCTGGGCTTCTGGAAAGCAAGTCCCCAGAGAAACATACACCATGTGAGGCTTCACTGATCATGGATCCAGTCTGACATTTCAGTGCGAGTCAGGATTGGATGGGCAGTTATCCCCAAAGGATTTGTGGAAAGTCCTACTGTCTCTTGGTTTGGACCCCACGTGTACTACATGCAAAACCAATAAGCTTTTTTTGTGTCTGAGACCTGCATGAAAGGAACCACTGCCAGCATAGACTAAAGGAGGCAGAAATGGGGCAGATTGAAGGAAAAATCACTTCAAGGGTAGGACCAAAGAAGCTGAGGTCTGGACCAAAGTCTTCTTCTCGGGCCAAGAGGGTGGTCCCACCTCTGTGTGTGGAAAGGGTGAGTCTGCCCCAGTGCTTGGAGAAGAGGGCTTTTTATCCCATTGTTCAGGAAGAGTGCTACCACCCCAGGTTTCTCAGAGGTTGGAGCCTGGGCCCTAGGGATTGTGGAGAGTCTGGCTGCCACCCCAGTGGCAGGGGGTTGAGCCTGTACCCCAGGAATGGCAGAGAGTCCAGAGATCACTCCAATACTTGAATATGTTGGAGTCTTCACCCTGGTTTTTGGGAAGAGCATGACCACTGCATAATCACTTGGAAAGGGTGGGGCTGCCAATCCACCAGGCCAGGAGGACAAAATGTTTTTCCGTAGATGACTCTGTGTGGTAGTAAGAGACTGTGTATAGCCCAGAGAATTATGTTCTTAAAGCTAATCCATACCTGTGGGTATGGCTATATTGTAGGTTGGACCTTTTGATTAGGTTACTTCTGTAAGGTGTAGCCCAGCATGGTCTTAATCCTCTTACTGGAGTCCTTTATATGAAAATGAAATTCAGAGGGAGACAGAGAGAATAAAGGAAGCTGAAAGCTGAAGGTAAGGAAGCCTGGATGAGGTTGAAGAGCTCAGGAGATGCCTCATGTGCCTTGCCATATGACAGAGGAGTCCAGGCCTGCTGGCAGCTGGTTTATGGGGAGAAAGCATTTCCTGATGATGCCTTGGTTTGGACATTTTCACAGCCTCAGAACTGTAAGCTTGCAAGCAAATAAATCCCCATTGTAAAAGCGTAGCCATTTCTGGTATATTGCATTTTGGCAGCCTAGCAAACTAAAACACTCTCAGACCTTGAATTCTAATGGAGTATGCCTCTCTGGGCTTCAGAATTGTTTGAGACCCATGATCCCTGTTTTCCTTCCAATTTTTCCTTATGGGAATGGGAATGTTTATCATATGCCTGATCCTCCATTGTATATCAAAAACCAATAAACTGTTCTCTAGGTTTCACAGGGCCATGGATAAAGGGGAATTGTGTCCCAGGACAGACCACACCTATATTAGTCACAGTTCTCTAGGGAAACAGACCTGACAGGAGATATCTGTAAATATTATATTTTCTAAAGTGCATCATGTGACCATGGGGCTGCACGAATCAAATTCCACAGGGCAGGCTGCAAGTTGGGAACTCTGATGAAGGCTTTCAATGAATTCCCTAGGAGAAGCTGGCTGGTGAAAGTATAAATGGAAATTCTCTCTTCTGACCACTGAAACAATCACTTCCCCTTTTAAAGCTTCCAACTGATTTTGGATGATTCATCTCTCATTGCTGAAGGTAATCTCCTTAGTTGACTGTAGATGGAATCAGTAATAGATGCGGTCAACTTTTTGATCAGCATACATTATCCAAAGTGGCCAGGTGGCAGTCTTAACTTCCAGTTCCATGGAATCGTTGTGGAGTGGAAGCACTCCTCCTTTTGGAACTAAGACCTGTAGACCAGCAGAACTTAAGGTTGCAGGGGCAGAAAGCAAAAATTTTTCTTGCCACTTCCATCTCCGCCTCTTGATTCTTGGACCAGTGAATCCTGGCTCTGGGAGAAACAGCACCATAGAGTTGACATTGCTTTAGAGCCTACACAGTCTCCTGGAGAACATTACCCCAGCCCTGCAAGGTATTGGCAACTATTTGTCATTATAATTGAGTCTTCAAAAGACCATTCCACCATTCTAATAATCCAGCTGCTTAAGGATGATGGGGAATATGGTAAACCCAGGGAATTCCATGAGCATGTGCCACTCCCAAACATCATTTGCTGTGAAGTGGGCTCCTTAATCCTAAATGACTTTGATAAGATTTTGAGCTAAGCATTGCATTGCTCTGAAATGATTTAAGGCTTTGGAGATATTGTGATGGAATGGATGTATTTTTGTATGTGGAAAGAACGTGTCTTTTGGGGATCTAGAGGGAGTAGTGTGGTGGTTTGAAGCTGTATGTACCCCAGATTAGATTCTTCAATCTAATCCATTTCTGGGGGATATGAACCCATTGCAAGTAGGACGTTTGATGAGGCTAATTCAGTTAAGGTGTGACCCATCTCATTTGGAATTGGTCTTAATCCAATTACTGAAGTCATTTATAAATGGAATGAATACAGAGGGAGAAAGAGAAAGGGAAGCAAGAAGCTGAAATCAATGAAACCCAGAAGAGTAGGGAGAGATCAGGAGATGCCACCATGTGCCTTACCATGTGGCAGAGGAGCCAAGGATGGCTGGCAGCTGGTCTTCAGGAACAAAGGATTGCCTTGATGATGCTTTGATTTGGACATTTTTTCTGGCCTCAAAACTGTAAACTAATAAATTCCTACTGTTTTAGCCAGCTTATTCCATGGTATTTGCTGGAGCAAGCCAGGAAACCAAAGCATCATTCTAGATGCCACTCAGAATATTTGGGATTCATGATAAAATGCCAAAAGATCACCATTAACAGGAGTTTGGAAAAAGTTAATTCCACCCCTCAGGGATGACCTTGAGAGGTTCTAGACTTCAATGGAGGAAGTAGCTGCAGATTTGGTGGGAATAGCAAGAGAACTAGACTTCGAAGTGAAGCGTGAAGGTGTGACTAATTTGTTGCACTCTCATGATAAAACTTTAACAGATGAGGAGATGCTTCTTATGGATGAGCAAAGAAAGTGGCTTCTTGGGATGGAATGTACTGGCGAATATGCTGTGAACATTGCTGAAATGACAGAAAAGGATTTAGAATATTACATAAACTTAGTTGACAAAGCAGAGGCAGGATTTGAAGGGATTGACTCCAGTTGTTACAGAAACTCTCCTGTGGATAAAAATGCTATCAAACAGCATCACATGCTACAGAGAAATCCTCCACAAAAGGAAGAGTCATTCATTGCAGCAAACTTCATTGTTGCTTTATTTTAAGAAATTGCCATAGCCACCCCAACCTTCAGCAACCACCACCTGGATCAGTCTTCAGCCATCAACATCAGGGCAAGACCCTCCGCCAGCAAAAAGATTTTGACTCGCTGAAGACTCAGATGATGGTTAGCATGTGTTAGCAGTAAAGTATTTTTAATTAAGATACATACATTTTTTTAGACATAATGCTATTTCATACTGAATAGACTCCAGTATAGTGTCAACATAACTTTCATATGCATTAGGAAACCAAAAATACTGTGTGACTCAGTTTATTGCACTATTCGGTCTAGAACTGAACCTGCAGTATCTCCAAGGTATGTCTGTGTTTTACATATGAGTGGCAGTTCAGGCACTGCTTTATCAACTACACATACTGTATATAATTTAATTAATTGGTAGTTATACACCTAATAGAATTAGTCCTGGAAAATATCAGCAGTAATGATTTAAACTCTCACCTGATTACTAGAGCCACAGGAATCCCACAATAAATGCCAAGGGAAAACACAAGTTTACCAACAATTATTAAAGGGAACATTTTGTTCACACACTGCTGGGGGTTGAGGTTTCCCACATGCTGTCTTCCAAGAGAATGGGGAATCTCCAGATCCCGTGCTCTCTACAGCCATTCCTGCATTCTGCATTCTTTGAGTCACACCTGTTCATTTGGGACAACCTTTCTACATAGCCTCCAAATCATAGATGTTCTACATGATTTTCCAAAACACACTGCAATGTGATCCCCATACCCAAGGGCAAGATTGAGTATTAAATCAATGTCAGCCTCTGTGTTTTTTCCTCAGGTTTGAGTTTGCAACAGGACTACTTAGCTTGAAGATATTTTTGTACTTTACAAAGTAACTTTGAAAGTCTGACTTGAAGAAGGTCAAGGAGGGAAGAATTATAGGTTTCACTTGTGTATGTATGTTTGTCTATGAACATATCATGGGTCTGTGCTTACATGTGCAAAGAATATGAAATGAAAGAGAGGAAAGGAAATAAGAGAAGTTCTATTAACACTAGTTTCCTTCTATTGGGCTATAAGCACTCTGATGTTTCGGTATATATAATGTTTTGAATGAATTAGTGAATGAATTACCCAGCCAGGCTATAAGTTCCCTGAATGTAAGACCCTGGGCTCTTTTGTTTTTCTTGAATTACCAGCACATAGCACAATGCTTGCAGCATAACAGACTATCAATATTTTAATGAATAAAGTAATTAACAAATTATTTTAACTTTATCTCTGTAATTACCATGAGAAAAATATAACTGTTCCCAACTTGTGGATGATTCAATAAAGTTTCCTTTGCCATTAAGAAATTTGCTATTAACTATTTACTGTCCGTTCCTGCTAGTATGGGCAAGTACACCACTAAATGAACCCTCATCTTGTAAAATGAAATCTTAAAGTCCTAATCTATTTTGCAGGAAGTTAATGTTCATAAGATTCTGAACCTGGTCTCTCAGACAAAGGTCAGTGTTTGACCTTAAATTAATCACATCTTCAGTAATTGATAGATCCATTCTGAAACTTAACTCACACCCCTGACTCTGCAGGACAATCAGGCACTAAAGTATTTTGGGATCCCAAGGAGTCCCTAACCCAGGGTAGGTGTTTTGGGTTGAATCACACCCCCTGTAAAAGGCATGTTCATGTCCCAAACTCTGGTGCTATGGATGAGAACTCACTTATAAATAGACTCTTTGAAGATGTTCATTAAGTTGTGCCCAAACGGAAATGGGGGGGTTCCTTAGTCCGATATGACTGGAGTCTTTACAAGCAGAGGCTTTTGGGGAGCAGCAGAAGGTCATGTGATGAAACTAGAGACTGAGGAGTGGGTTGCTGGCCAGTCACCACCAGAAGGCTGTGAACCTCAGAGAAAGCACCGTCCTGTCGACCCCTAGGTTTTGGACTTCTGCCTCCAAAACTGTGAGAAAAGAAATCCCTGATGCTTAAGCCAAATGGCCTGTGGTATTTCTTATAGCAGCAAATTATGACAGGAGGTAAGGCTTCAGTGGAGTAATTTCAAGACTTATTCACACCCCTGGCACTGCTCACGTTACCCAGCTGGGGCTAGCCTTAGCTTTTCTCTTCATGTTCAAATACCACGTGGGCCCCAAGGTTCCGTTCAGACTTGACTTCTCCAAGTAACCTTTCTTAACCATTCAATGTTGAGTGTTATCTCTTTCCATTCAGTGCCTTCGACACTTAGAGTATCTATTTGTTAACACCCCTTCTAACAAACCGAGCTAACCAGCCATCCTATCTTTTTGCAATCACAGTTTAAATCTGTTAATCAACTCTTTCCATTTTCTGTAATTTTTAATATCTTAAAGCCTTGTTTCCTAAATACAATGCTGTGCTTTTTATAGGAATGACCCTTGTGTCATTTTTCTGTGTATTCCTTTGGAACCCTTACTTTCTTCCATTGTTTTTCCTAAAATATTTACAAGGCTTATATACTATGGACTGTCAAATTAAGGTCATCAGCACAGAACACTGCACGTGATAGTCACTGCAGCGTCCATTCTCTGAGTACACACTATTGTGTTCACTCCTTTAAAGCACCTAATGTACTGACAACTGCTTTGGTTACTAATTTTCCTGTCACAGTGCTGAAAGCTATATTTTGAGAGTGTCTAACATAGATCCAGGAAGGAACTTTGGAAGGAGGAGAATATGATTCAATACATATGAAAGAGTTTGTGTTCTTCCCTATAAATTAAAATGATATTATACCATTATTAAATAGACATAACTGGTTTGAAATGATTTCCATTTAAATTGGAATAAATTTCAGCTGTAATTACCTTAGTTATAGAGAATTTCTGTTAAGTGCTCTCGGTGTTCTTAAGAAGTTTGTTAATGATAAGATGAAGTCAGATAATGGTGGTAGCCTGGAATAGAAAGAAACGAAATTAATGCATATAAAAATCCAGCCCTTATATTTCTTTCAAAGGAAACTTCTTCCAATCATAAAGTCAAGCAAAATTTCACAAGACCTGAGGAATTAGAAACAAATTACATTGTCATTAGAATAACAGGCAGTCTAAATTATACCTCTGAGTCTATGAAAGTACTAGGTATACACATATAAAAGCAAAAAGAAGATTCCTTGGTGTCAATTAGAGTGTAAGCACTAATTATCAATACCTGTTGTAACAGTCACTCCTTAAAGCTTCCCCACGTCAATTAGGTACCTCGGAAATTTTAAGGACTGGTTTGAAAGCAAGAAATCTTTAAGCAACTGCGTATCATCTTCCTGTTTGTCTGTATCCTTTATTTGATAATTTGTTATAAAAAACTCACAGGCATCTCTTCAAATTTAGAGAAACAGTTACTTCTCCACTGATTTTACTCTACACAAATACATCCAGTAGAATTGTATCAGTCCTTAAATGCTTTCTGCCCAGTGGCCTGCTGGTAATTTATTGGCCAATGGGTCTCAAAACAAAACAAATCAAAATAAAACAAAACCAAAGACCTAATTTATTAGACTGTTCCAATTTCCTTGGTGCAATATTCCCATCACGGCCAACTTCCAGCTACTAATGTAGGTTCACTGAATCTGGAATCAGGAAGAAATCCGCAGTCAGCTTTCAAGTTCCAGTACTAGTGGCACCCGCCCGCCAGCGCTTGTGATGGCTGCGTCTCCGGTCCCCGTGTCTTAAGTCATGTGATCAGCAGGCTGCACCAAGCTCTTTGCTTATTCACGGTTACACCATCTTGGCAGTTCAATCCACGTACCCTTCAGAGCCTTACCCTGTATGAGTGTCCAGTCTATGTCTTGACACATCCTAACATTCACAATTCTGCTCAGTGTTACGTCTCTTTAGAAGATTTCAGCATCCAACCATGACAATAGTGACAACATTGCAGTATACTTGCATAGCATTGCATATTTTCTGAAGCCCTTCAATGGGTTATCTTATTTGAGTTTCATAATTTCCCCACAAGCTATGTATTATTATACTCATACCCTGTAAGTCAAAAGTCATGTCCTTGATCACAAAATTAGAAAGGACAGGGTCTAATGAAAGAGGAGAGCTGAATTACAAAACTTGATGAAACCAGGGTCACTGTTGATGAGCAGGTCTAAGTTCGCATGGCCAAATTTAACATAACCTCAGAAAAGTAAAAATTGTATATCCCCTGCCAGCTACGACAAACAAGCACCTTTGCCCGTAGCATTTTAGCCATTTGGAGGAAAGGCAAGGGCTGACACCCAGGAATCATGTTAGGTTCCTTATAGGAAATAGCACATTTAATTTTAAAAAAAATACCAAAGTTACACATTATTTTCTCCATTTGTTAGAAAAGGAGACAAAAGTTAAATAGGATAAGTAACTTGCTCGAGGAGATAAGCTTAGCAGTATCAGATATAGGAATCATACCTCAATATGAGTAACTCCACATTCTACAAATCTTTTACTCCGTACTACCATGATTCTTTTATGGTGGAATCTTCATGTTTTATCACAAATTTATAAGGGAACCATTTGGGAAAAAACCCATGTCGGCCAAAATATCTGTAGTAAAAATGTAGAAGACACCAAGCAATCACTAAGAATTAACTAGATTTCTCTATTTGAAGTTATACCTCCAAGCCCATACTGCCCAATTTTTTAGGCAAGTTTTCTAGATGTGCTTTTTTTTTTTTTTTTTTTTTT
>JAQZBX010013108.1:0-14469 GCA_029593785.1 Cabassous unicinctus | reverse complement strand
TGATAAATAAAAAGAATCTTTTAGTCCATTTTCAATTAACTTAAAATATAATATTTATAAAGCAAAACAGAGAGAGTCACGATTTTGTGGAATATTTCTTAAAATACAGCATGACTAGCAAATTGAATCAACAGCACATTAAAAGAATTACATACCATAATCAAGTGGGTTTTACCCCAGGTATGTAAGTGTGGTCCAAGATAAAGAAACCAATTAATATGATACACCACTTTACCAAAACAAAGGGAAGCAACCATGTGATCATCTCGCTTGATGCAGAAAAGGCATTTGACAAAACCCAGAATCCTTTCTTGATAAAAACACTTAGAAAAATAGGAATAATAGAAAAATAGGACATATAAGAAAAACCCACAGCTTACATCATACTCAATGGTAAAAGACTGAAAGCTTTCTCTCTAAGATCTGGAACAAGAGAAGGATGCCACTGTCACCACTCTTATTCAACATTATACTGGAAGTTTTAGCTAGAACAGTTAGGCAAGAAAAAGAATTAAAAGGCATCCAAATAGGAGAGAAAGAAGTAAAACTATCACATGATCTATTCTATAGAAAGTGCTCAAAAATCTTCACCAAAGCTACTAGAGTTAATAAATGATTTCAACAATGTAGCAGAGGACAAGTTGAACACCCAAAATTAATAATGTTTTTATACACAATGAAAAATCAGAAAAATCAAGAAAATAATTCCTTTCACAATAGCAACTAAAAGAATCAAATATCTAGGAATAAATCTAACCAAGGATGTAAAGGACTTGGACACAGAAAACTACACATTGCTAAAAAAAAATAAAAGAAGAACTAAATAAATGGAAGGACACTCTGTCTTCCTGTATTGGAAGACTAAATATCATGAAGATGTCAATACAACCTAAGGCAATTGATATATTCAATGCAATTCTAATCAAAATTCCAATGCCCTTCTTCACAGAAATGGAAAAGCCAATCACCACATTTATATGTAAGGGTAAGGATTGTGAATAGTTAAAGCCTTCTTGAGAAAGAAGAACAAAGTCAGAGGACTCACACTTCCGGAACTTAAAACTTATTACAAAGCCACAGTAATCAAAACTTGCATATTACACATACAATGACTGACATATAGACCACTGAAATTGAGTTGAGTTCAAAAATCAACCTTATATATATGGCCAACTGATATTTGACAAGAGGGTAAAGATCACTCAATTTGGAAAGAAAAGTCTCTTTAACAAATGATGTTGGCTCCTTTTGCCAAAAAAAAAGGAAAAAGAGGATGAACCCCACCTCACACCATATACAAATTCAATTCAAAATGAATCAAAAACTTAAAATAAGAGTTAAGACTAAAAAATTCCTAGAAGAAAATGTAGGGAAGCATCTCCAGGATCTTCCATTGGGCAATGGTTTCTTAGATTTCACTCCCAGAGCACAACAAAGGAAAGATAGATGAATGGGACCTCATAAAAATTAAAAAGTTTTGTACCTAAAAGGACTTTATGATGAAATTAAAAGGACAGCCTACACAATGGGAGACAATATTTTGAACCTACATATCTCAGAAAGGTTTAATATCCAGAATACATAAAGAAATCCTTCAACTTAGCAACAAAATGACAAACCATATAATTTTTAAAATGGGCAAAAGGCTTGAATAGACATTTCTCCAAAGAGGGTATAGAAATGGCCAGATAGCACATGAAAAGATGCTGAGCATCATTAGCCATCAGGGAAGTGCAAATCAAATCCACAATGAGATACTATTTTACATCTGTTAGAATGATTGCTATTAGGAAATGGAAATAACAAATGTTGGAGAGGATGCAAAAAAAAAAAGGAACACTCATTCATTGCTGGTGGCAAAGCAAAATGGTGCAGCCATTGCAGAAAACAGTTTGGCAGTTCCTCAGAAATCTAAGTATAGAACTACCATATGACTTGACAATCCTACTACTAGGTGTATACCCAAAAGAACTGAAAACAGAGACTCAAACAGATATATTTATACCTATTTTCATAGCAGCATTGTTCACAATTGCCAAAAGATGGAAGCAACCCAAGTGCCCAACAACTGATGAATGGATAAATAAAATGTGATATATACATATAATGGAATATTATTCAGCCATAAAAAGGAATGAACTCCTGATACATGTGACAACATGGATGAGCCCTGAAGACATCATGTTCAATGAAATAAGTGAGATATCACAGGACAAATATTGCGTGATCTACTGATGTGAAAAAAATTAGAATAAGCAAAGTCCAAGTCAGGAGCTAGAATATAGATTACCATGAGATGGGGTGGAAATAGGGAATGGGAAGTTAAGGCTCAAAATATATAGAGTTCCTTTTTGGAGTGATGGAAATGTTTTGATAATGGATGGTGGTGATGGTAGCATAGTATTGTGAACAGCCCTGAAATATACATCTGAATGTGATTAAAAGGGGAAATGTTAGATTGTGTATATAATAACTGAGTAAAAGTTCAAAAAAAAAATCCATGGAACTACACTACACAGTAAACCCTAAATTAAACCATGGACTTTATAAAAATGTGCCATCATCAATTGTAACAAATGATTCACACCAATGCAAGGTGTTGGTGGTGGGGTGGTATATGGGAATCCCGTATTTTATGCATGATTGTTCTGTAAACCCACAACTTCTCTAATAAAGAAAAAAATAGTAAACAATTCCTTCCTTAATCAAAGTGAATAATGAACCTAGAGGAAGTCATCCTGCCCACCATCAGTATTGTGCTTCACCCACCTTCTATGGCTGGACAGCTCATTTTCAGCTTTTTGTAAGCACGAACATATGACAGTTGCATGCTTGCACATCTTTGTGCACTTGTGTAATCGCTTCTTTTGCATAACATCTTAAAATCAGAATTGTCAGTAAACAAAAGCAATGGACAATTTAAAAGATTTTGGTGCTTATTATAAAATAGTTTCTTTGAAAGTTGCACCAACCTAGAATTAGGGAGTAGAACGGAACATGGTGACTATTAGATGTGGACTGGGTTATCGTGGCATTTGCCCTATTCACTGCTTCCCAACAAAGGTGACCTTGGTCCTTCCTACCTGCCTTATGCAAAAATTACCAAAGTAACTGACACAACAAACCTCAAAGAAATGAAACTACCGGGAAGGTTACTGAGCTCCTCCTCCAAAGGCCACAGATAGAGCGAGCATGCCATGTGCGACCAACGAATCCCTCAGCCTCAGCCTCTGTGTTCTCCCTACGTCACCCTCCTGTTGCTGCCTCAAGGTGCGCCCAATGTATTTTGAACCCTAAACCTGAGGAATGCTTTTCCATCTATTCCTCCCACTTCCTTGTCTGAGCTACACCTCAATCTGGAAGGAAAAAAAAGCCTCCTTAACAATCTCCACCCTTTTGCTTTCACTTGCTTCTTCCCTTCAATCTTCTTTTTGAGAAACCTAACAATAAATAAGTACACACGTGGATTCCAGGGCAGAAACCCTGGATTCAAGGAGAATTTCTCTCTCTGTTTGACTATGTGCACATAGGCAAGGCGGAGTATCTTTACCTATAGTTAACAATATCTTCCTAAACAGGCTTTTATAAGATGAGTTAAGATAATACAAATGGAAATACTTTTAAACCACTATGTTAGTAACCTTTCCCAGTTCTATCTTCATAGCCCTTCAGTAAATCCTTGGAGGAAAATATAAAATAATTGATTTTCTTTGTCCACAGACACTGAACTATGGAGAATTGCCTATCTTAGAATCTTCTGTCATCTTGAGGAACTGTATCAAACACCACACTTTGTTTTATAAGCCATTCAAAACAGCTGATTTTGATTGATTGAAACGTCTTTATTCATTTCTAGTGAGAATTTATAAACAAGGGATAATGTTTGCTTTTATTTTAAAGTTATTTGCCATTCATACAATCAACACTTTCTGAATATAATTTTTATGTTTACTTTTCTGGAAAGAGGATAGTTTCATATTCCAAATCACCCAAGAACCCAAGGACTGTATGCAGTGCCTTTTCTTTTTTTTCCTTTTCTTTGATTTGTCTGTTTTCCTCATAAGGAAAGGTACCAATGGTATCCAACAACAAAAAAAAGATTTAGCACTAAATGATAGCCTGGTAGACAATCATAGCTATGAATGCAATTTTAAAAAGGATATTTATTATTTTTCATACCAGTCACTCTGCTGTCAGCTTAGAATTTTAAATCTAAAGTATTTTAACAAAAAGCTGTTGAGCTCATTATAACAAGTAATATATTTCAAGACTTTTTTTCTAATGTTCAGACTTTAGGAAATTTGTTTACTGTATTGAGAATATTTACATGTTTCATTCTTATGCTACTAAAAAATCACAAATAAGTGAATAGTATATCGACTACCACCATTAACTGATTGGAAGAATGCCTTTTTAAATGGTGTTTTACTGCTTTTTGTTTATCTTAATAGCCTTAATATTCTTAAGATCCATGATCTCATTAAAGTATTTTAAAAATATCCTGTCTAAAGATTTTCTAAATTCTCTAGACTCTCCCCTCCTGTTTTTGCTATGTAGTACACTGAAAATAAAATGAATTTCTCAATTACATTGCAGAATAAGTCCTATCTTGCACTTGAATCATTTTCTCAAGGCAAAAAGAGAAAGGGGGGCAAATGGAAATCTTCTGGAAAGAATGTACCTTTAGACAGATCACTTTGTAAAGCAATCTCTTATCTTTACCCACCATTAAAAAACAAACGAGAAAAATTATGGGAAAATATTAGAAAATATTTTTCAGTTATGTAAATACACAAAAGTTCTCCAAGCACAATTGTAATGCCAAAGACAAATGTATTGAAATAGATTTCTGATTTCATAGGGGTAACAGATGCTTGACTAATTCAAGATATCAACCAGGATGTGAAAACAGTAGGCTATAAAGTCACCCCATGATGTGTCAAAGCTTAGAATTTGTAAAAGATGCAGTTCACTGAACTGCCATCTTAATTGTATGAACTGCTGTTGCTATTAAAACTTGAGTTTTAAAACTTTATTTGATTTCTCTGTTGTTTCACCGCCCACAGCTTAAAATGTACTAATTATATTGTAGCTATAATGTGAAAACACTATCACTGAAAATTTAGCAATTCTAATACTAAAATATGAAACTGCAAGGACATCTGTAAATTACAGAAACATTTATTATGGCATCTGCTCCAAACCACTTTCTTTAGGGTTCTTTTTTTTTTTTTCAGATGCATTCTCATTGTTTTCATGTTTCAGGGAATGCCAAGGCTAGTTCCATGAATACGTTAATCTAGGCAATTGTCTCAGGCTAACATGGTCTCAATTCTATTTCCTAGCAGGAATGTAACACGTAGACTGATCCTTCCGTGGATTTAAATGCACAGATTATCAACAAGAGAGACGTTTTCTAAGGGCAGCTCACAGGGGCTGGAGTAAGAACTGCAGGAAAGGGAAACCTGCAACAGCCAGCGTTGTTCAGCCATCAGTCTATGGACTAACTCACAGGCGAGCTAAGTACCTGACTGAGTACTAGCACTAAGGTTAATTTTGAAAAGTCAGAATAAATCCCCGCAGGAAAACGGTATTCATGTGCACGTCTTTGTCTTGATGCCCAGGCTCTCCTTCTGCCTCTGTGGCTGCCCCCGCCTCCTGAAGCACAAGGCTACTGCACTCCTTTTAGCAGGTGCTTTCCGGGCCACTGGTTGGCCAGGTGTGCCCTTTATTTGTAAAAAGAGGTGACATATGCAAGACATCTATTGCATCACAGGAACTTTAATCGTGACACAGATTGTTGCCAAGGGTTGTAACTTTGGGGAAAGAGACAAAGACATGGAGCCTGGCTTTCCTGATCATTCATATTTCTGGCTTCTTTGTTTTTTCCCTCCATATTGGTTATATATATTTTGGACCTTTTTGATCTTTTGGAACCATTTTCACTCTCCTTTATCTCTTAAAACTTACTGAACTAGTACAGCCAGAGGGACCCAAGCTTGTCAGTATGGCAGGTACCCCATTTGGCCAACTAAGGACATAAGAATGGTATAAGGTTAAGGGATGGGGAAGGCTGATTTTACTTGCTCAGGGCCAAGGGAGTTTCAAGACTGAGCCAAGTTCACTTCTCTAAACGTGGGATAAATGGGACCAAAGCACAAATACTGGTACTCGTGTGCCTGCCTGACATGTTCTCTGGAGCTGTTGACCTCAGCATCCGGTCTTGGACATGGAGGTGGATGGGAGGAGGCTCTGACCTTGGCCAAATATTCATCCGATTCTCTCTCTCTCTCCACATATACACACGCACACACGTATGAGCAGAAAATTTCAGTATTAGTTGTTAGAGATGAATATTAATTTTCAAATAGGATTTTGCTTGCATGAGATGGTAACAATTTGGGCAATGTAAAAATATTCCAACTCTTTATTTTCTTTATTCACATAGACGAACCCCCAGACAATCCATGATATACATGTGCTAAGAACAAGTAATCAACTTTTGCTATTTTTAGCAAATGAGATTTTGGCTTTGTTTGTTGCCATAGCAAAACCTACCCTATCCAGACAGTTACATATATAAAGAAAAAATGTGTTGGCCTTACATGTTAATGCCAGTACCTGAAAATATGGATTTAATCTATATTTTTGTGCTTAAATGCAAATTAGCAGAGCATGTATTAGTAGTTGCCATGTTTAAAGGTAAATTTGTAGAGATAAATTTGATTATTAGTGTGAAAACTGTACATGTTAAGCTCACATAGTACATCTATATTTATTTTGTTAAATTTGATGTGTGAACTGGGGATTAAATAGTGCTCTTTATGTAGCAGACAAAAATATCATGTTTCACAACATCCCCAAATTAAATCACACAAGAAATATGGTAAGTGAAAACATCAGGATCGTACACAAAGGGAGATAGCAGGAAAGCACATGAGGAAAACCAAAATAACCTAAAAATGACATACTGTATAATACATCAAAACAGTGAATTTTAAGTGGTTCGTGAAAACACCTTCTTCAAATTTTTCTCAAAATAAGTTCGCTTGAGTCCTACGTGTGAGCATGCTTTTACCAAATGCCTTTTCCCTTTCAATGCCAATGCTGCCCGTCTCTACTCACATGGCACCAATGTGGGAACTTTTCATTGTACCAGTTCTGTATCGCAAATGTTGGTCAGTAAGAACTCCAAAGCTTGAGTAAGTTCTGTTAAAAACACAGCTGCACGAATTTTCCTTCCAAATGCTATTCCTGGAAACGATGAGGAAGCCAGTTTCACAGAGTGAGCAACGCTGACGTCACGTTTGCTGTGCACAAAGCAATGTGCTATAATGCGGTGAGGCAGAGGTTCAAATTAAGGCTTCTAAATTTCAAGTTGAAACAAAAGTTCTTTACCGAATTATGGCATAATTTTTTAAACAATCTGCAATGGACGTTCAATTTTGACACTCTGAGAATTCTTGTTAAGAATGTGATGTGATTTGGAGCAAGCTCAACTCGTGATGCTTGGGGAAAATGTGCTCTAAATGCAGCAGCTCCTATTTGGTGAGCTGAAAAATACTCAAAGGAGGAGAGCCTGGGCCATGCCTCCCCAGGGCTCATCTGGCCATCGATGTTTTGTTTTGTTTTTTCTTCCATTGCCAGGGTAAACAACGTAAAGAAAACATCAAATTATTTAGCAACTAATTTTCTATCGAAATTATGGAACTTAAGAAAGTCTTATTTTAAAGATACCACTACAAAACTCCTTGGGGTTTTTACCTAGAGATGAAACGAGACCTACAACAGAATTGCCAAGTGACTCCAGAGTGCTCCGTTAGTGGCATCTCTTTCTCTGAATAACCTGAACACACTGCAGAGTTTAAATATTTCTTGAAGTCAAATGCACAAGTAGATAAAAAAAAAATAGGACACTTTAATGGGGGGCTCTGTTAGAATTAAAATCAGAAAACTCTGTTCTACTTTGTAGCTTCATTAGGAAAATTAGGAAGGAAAGAAAAAACACTTCTCTCTATTACATGTTGCTAGGAGGAAAATTATCCTCTTTCTTCTCTATTCCTGCTAGAAAGAGGGAAAAAATGTTTAACAACTGAGTTTCTCAAATGTAAATAAGGGAGCAGTTGAAGAAGGGGCTGTTTTGCTTCTTTTTGATTTCTACATTGGTCCCATTTCCTGATTCTGGACTTCATATTTGATCAAGACGACCTCAGAACTGACCGTCTTGTGGAGGCCAGAATCAGGCTTTCTCCAAAAGGAGCTTAAGCTGAAGGCCCAGCAAAGAATGCAGGTCCACACACACCAGTGTGCTCCTTTATCCTTCTTGGCCAATATTCTCCTCGGAGGCGTTTCCACCGGGAGCATGGGCAGCTAAGAGCAGGGGAGATTTTGCTGCGGCGGTTCTGCCCTCCTGGCTGCAATGGCGCTAGGCTCTGGGTCAGGGCGCTCTGACTTCAGACGTCACCAGCAGAGCCCTCTGGAGCTCCTGGGTCCTGAGAGGATGTAGCCTTGCATCACTTCTGCTTCCCCTTGTCTGAACTCCCTTTCATTTCCACGCTATCTGAGTGGCCCTGGGCTCCTTTTCATTAATGGAGGTGGTTGGAGTAGATTATTACTAAATTCTTTCCTGTGTCTATTATTCAAAGGCTATTTTATTGTCTTCTACCCCATGGCTTGCCCTGTACTCAGAAAACCTACAGTGCTAGAATGTACAACCATTGTCCTATTGCACACTGACTGCTCGATTTTTATCTTTCTTGTGCTTCATGTTTGGTATTTGGATTCATCATCACTCCAGGACTGAAATGTGGGAAAGATTTCACAAAAAAACAGAACAGGTAAAACTTCAGCCTTGTGTAACTGTTACATGACCCTCATTCTACTTATACTCTTGTCTCTTAGTGTAAAAAAAGCTATTCCTCCAGCCTGAACCTACAACTTCAAACAAAAGCAAAATCAGCAGTACTGAAGAAAACACCAAAAGCACAAGTACAGCCTGAGATTCCGTATTCGCGCCTGTCTTCCATTCAGGAAAACTTTCCACATGCTTTGGGAGCCTGGAAACCCTAAACAACCTTTCAAGCCATTTATCAAAATCATGAATCCAGTATTTCAAAGAGAATGAAACAATAAACACTAAATCAGAGAAATGAATCCATATACAGGCTTTCTTGGTCCCTGTGGCAGTTTGGTATTGTTTATGAATTCCAAAAATAGATATTGGATTGTGTTTGTAAACTGGTCTATTTCTCTGGGTGTATTAGATTATACTTTTACTTTAATAAATCAAGATTAGGGCAACTTGGTTTGAGTCCTCGCTACCCCCATTCCCCCCACCCCCCCGCTTAGTGGGCTGTATAAACAGATGCTCAAAGACAGGGAAGTAAATACACAGACAAGGAGAACTCAGTTGAGTTTGGATGCTGGAGCCCCAGGGAGAGAGCCAAGCTGTTAGCCTGATACTTTGCAGCTGAAGAGACCAGAGCCCTGAACAGCTGAGAAAGCTGGGAAAGAAATGAGCCCTGGGGAGAGAGACAAGCCTTATGCTAACCTGCATCTGAGATAGGAAGAAGCTGGGACCACAGAGCCTTAGGAGGATGAGGGAGGTTGAACCCTTGCAGAGACCAACAGCCATATTGCTCCACCACGTGGCAACAGACTTTGGTGAGGGAAGTAACTTACTCTTCATAGCCTTATGACTATAACTTTCTACCCCAAATACCCTTTCTAAAAGCAAACAGATTTCTGGTATTTTGCATTAGTACCCCTTTAGCTGACTAATACAGTCTGATTCATTCCATCTCCTTGTACAGTCTTCTCATGAAGAGTGACAGCAAGAGAGAAAGAGAAGAAGAGATGGAGAGAGAAGAAACATGGACATATTGCTTGATATCAAGAATGGACGGAATGCAAACAAATAATACATGCAATCAAGAAACGGGGCTCAAACTATGAATCAGTTTCCTATTAATTTGAGGACTGGAAAAATTTCCAGTTTTACAGAATATGTACATAATATGTGAGATTTATATAATTTGAAAAATTGCTTCACACTTCATTTCTTGTCTTTTATTGATGTATTTGTCTCCATTCAAAGATGGAAAATTTATGCAGGAAAAGTAAATGTTATAGAAATCCTAGAAATAATGGTATTATAATTTTATGAATTTATTAAACAAATGTATACAAAATGTCTCAGACTCAGTACAAGTGGATCATCTAATCTCCCTTCAGATTTTTTTAAAAAAATCAATTATCATCAAAGCCTTGAGTGTCTTCAGTATACTCTGTGGGGATTATCCACATAAAACCAAAAAATTCATGCTATTTCATCAAGATAACATATTTATGTTCTTTCTCTGCTTTAAATCTATTTTTATTTCAATTCAATCTATTTAATCTGGTGATCATATACTATTATAACCAAAATCTTTATCTCCTCAACTTAATACTTATGACTTGTCAATCATTGTTCAATCTTCTTGATTGAACATGTAATTAGGTCAATGGCATGCAATTTTTTTTTTTATTTACAACCCTCATCATACTCCATTAATTTTCGCATCTTCAATTTCAGTTCCTGGCTGCCTCCCAACTCTAACTAAATTGTTAGAAGATGACTATCTTATATCTAGGTACTCATTATTTCTGGAAGCTGTCTCTTACCTTTCAACCTCTACATGATATATACGGCTGTCAAAAACCTGGACATAATCCCAGGCACTGAATTTTCTCCTAAGAAGCATATTAAGGTTGCTGAATAATGTGCACAATCTTAGTCAAACTTGTTCTATGTTTTCTTACATTCATAATTAACAAGGAAGGGTGACATGATGTTCTGAGGTCAATGAGAGTAAGTTGCTATTTCTTGATCTATTAACAGATACACTCTAAAACTCTTTGCTTTTGTTCAACTACAGCACAATTTTAATTGATATTCCCAATAAACATGAAACACAGCAAAATTCTGAAGGGATTTTGCATCTTCTAAAACTATGAAAATATACCTAAAATATCATCATTTTCATTTATGATCCTGGAGTATTTGCTTTTTGGAGATTTAGTAAGGGGAATGAGAGCCATATAAAAGCAATCTGGAATGTTTTGGGATTTGCCTTTGCTGCACAAATATTCAGATCTTGATTCTGGGCTCAATTATAACAACACTTATTTCAGATATATAATAATACCTAATTCTCTTTTAAAGTAATTTTTAATTGACCTATTTATCTTTTAATTTTTAAAGTTGTTTGAAATTCCATAGGGATTAAGTCCAATCTCTTACTGTACATCCATTAGCATTCTCAACTATTTTATCTACTACAGAGAATTTTTGGATTAATCAAAATAAATAATGACCTCACATATGGACACCCAGAGAACCTAATATATTTAAAATATTTAACTTCTAATCATATTTTCCCAGGAGGTTTGAATCATTTGCTCAAAGATTAAAATAAGACATTATATTAAATATCACCAATTAATACAATCAAGTTCTTGGCTACCAACAATGAAGCCATATTGATTTAAGGCATGCTTTTCCAACCATGTTGCAACACTTATGAAAAAATCTGCACCTTTTTTCATTTTACTTGGTATTTCCTCAAATTACTGCAGATTTATTTGAAAGTACCATCCATAGAAATATTAGTCAAAGTCAAGAAAGTCATACCACCATGAAGTTAATGGAACCTGATAGACCTGGTAGCCTAATCTCTTAAACACATATAAGGAAACTGAATCTTAAAAATATAATTTATTTAATATTTCAGAAACAGTTCAGATTAAAACCAGAACTAGACAGCAGGTATTTTCACTTTACATCCAAGCGTTCTTTCTAAAACTACACCAATCTCCAGAGCTAAGAGCTACAGTAAAGTCTTTAGATACTTTTTTTAAAGTATATTTTTCAGTCTTTAGATACTTGAACATTTATCCATGGCAAAGCCATTTTCTGAGGTATGTATATTTATTCACTTTTGTTATTAATATTTTACAGATGTATATATAATATGTACAATGTATGATGTGTGCTATATAGTTTTTAAACATTAACATATATTTTTAAATGTATGTGCTATATATAATTTTGTAATATTTGGTGATGCTCTTTACTATCACATATTTATGAATAAAGTTATTATTGGTTTACAAAGTTAGAGATATTATCAGTTAATAAATAATTCCAACAAATAATTGTCCTGTTATTAAAAAAATCTTTAAAGTGGTAATGTTCCTCATTAATGCAAAGCAGTATCTCTAGAATTGATTCTCTATAACAAAAAATTAAATACCAATTAGTGAATACGTAGATAAAATACAATCATATCGAGGCTTATTCATTTATTTGTCCCTTCCTTCAGTCACCCGATACTTCTAAGTGCCTTTCTACCTTTCGCTATTGATAGATGTTGTAAAAATACTGAAAAGAAAACCGGTAGCAAGGATTATAGTCAGAGAGAGTTAAACATTAATCCAGTAAATAATGAAGTCATTACTCCCAAACTGTGACAAATTCAAGGAGGATAAAGTACAATATGCTAAAAGACCACACTCGGAATGACTGAAGCTTGTCTTGGGGTTCAGAAAAGCTGCTCCTGTAGGCTGACAGCTGGAGGATGGGATTAGGAGATGTGTTTTAGGTAGAAGCGGGGCAGAGAATTGGTTCCAGAAAAACAAGTCAGATAGAAAGGTTCCGTGAGCTTGAGAGTGAGCAGCATGGAGCAGTCTAAACTAAGTGAGGTGGGGGATGGCTCAAGACACAGCCGCCAGCATGGCAGGGCCCAGATCCTGCAGAGCTGAAGAGGCACTCCCCCCTAATCCTACAAGACAAGCCAGGAAAGCATAATGGCAGGGCTTCTAAAGTGAGATCCCTCCAACTTTAGTGGAGTCAGCAGAATGGAAGGGCCGAGGGGGTCCAGCATCAGTCGAGCAGATGTGGTAGCCTTGACTCAGGCGGTCTCAGAGGACAAGCAGCCAACTCCACAGAGTAGAGGGAAATTTACAAGGTCCAGTCATGAATTGAATGGACAGGACTTTGTGATGAGTTAGACACTAGGTTCATCTAGTGATGGAAGTCTACATCAGGGTTTTGTCCTCTAAATGGCATGAAGTGTGGTGCCCTTCACCGAGCCAGAGAAAGCCAGAGGACAGCGAGTTAGAGATGGGAGAGAAGGGATCACGAGTCTGACTTTGGAAGAGTAAGGATGAGGTCAGGAATGTTTTACGGCTCTCCCTATTGCGCAAGGGTGGGTTTTTCATTTGTGTTTTGCATTTCCCCTTTTTGGGTGCAAAGGCTTGGGGAACACATGCCATCATTTAAAGTCTTTCTCCATTTCTTGCAGGTGTGAGACCCTAAGTAAATCAATTAACCTCTCTGCTGATTATCAAAGAAAATAGAGAAAATAATCATAATCACATTATCTACATCACAGGTTTGTCAAAGGACAGAGAGATGTGAATGTGCAGGTCTCCTGTAAAATTAAAATCATTATGAAGGTAAATATTTTTGCATGGTTTCTGTGTATCTCTAAGCAGTTTGAGGTGTACTATCACGGAAGAGCAAGCCAGGCACATCCCTGGATGTCAGTTCCTTAACAAGAATCTCCAGAATCAAAAGTCCTTATTGCAATCTCCCTAACATGAAAAAATGTAAAGCATAAAAAAATAATATCCCCAGAAATCACTCCAGAAATCCAATACCTAAAGGGCACCTTTGGAGCACCTCATGTGAAAAGCCATTTTCTGCATTCCCCATGTATTAATTATTGCTAATATTTACCAAGGTGCTAGAAATGTGAAGATGCTATTTTAATGACTATCCATGTATTCATCCATTTGATCATCAAAATAACCATATAGGAGATTTGCTATTATAACCCCCAGGTTATAGATGAAAAATACCACGGCATGGAATGGTTATGTATCTTCTTCAAAGTTAAAGAGCTAGTAAGTGACAAAGTCAGAATTTGAACCCAGAAAGTTGGTTCCAGAGGCAACATTTGTTTCTTTGTGCTAAAAGTGATGAGTTATACTTCATTACAAAACTTCTGGGCAATAAATGCTAAAATATATGGGTCGATGTGTGAAGCAAACAGAATCCCATTCAGTCTCATTAGTAACTTGTGAGACAGAAAATCAAGCCTTTCAACCATCTTAAGCAGAATGACCATCACAAACATTAGAAAATGAGTTGCCTCCACTTGTGGTAAAACTTCAGCAATAATGGATTGAATAGGCTATGCAAGTCATTTTAAATAAAATCATGCCACTTTGCTTTTAACAATGTTAAAACATCAAAAACAGGTTTCTTCATGTCACTGTTTTAGAAGGCGTATTATTTATAGCAGAACTGAATAAAACCACACTATTAGTTGATTAGACGGGTTAGTTAATAAATAAGGAAGCCTTGTTCTAAACCTCTCATAAGGAGTAACATGGCTCTATGGATCATCCTGACAGAAAAAG